>JAJJMB010011676.1:264622-283277 GCA_023531105.1 Papaver atlanticum | reverse complement strand
AATTTTCGAATTTTAGCACTACCATAATCGGTAGTAAATTTAACTTCCGAATGTATATTTGCCCCAAATGAGAACCACCATGAGCCTTGGCATATAGAGCTTTGAAACCACCATGAGCCTTGGCATATAGATCCTTGGCACTACTATATTCGGAGGTTTATATTGTTACTCGAACCTCGAACATAAAGTGGCCCAAAATTCAGATTTTGGAAAAAAAACTCAAATTTTCGAGTTTTGTACTAGTCATAATCGGAAGACCAAGTAATTCATTTTACTTCCGAATATGTGTTGGCATATTGAGCCTTGGCACAATGTTATATATTCGAAAGAAAACCTATAAATATTTCTTCCGAATATAGATGATGTTCTTCATTTCTGATGAACACGACCATATTCGGAAGTTTATTAGTAAGCAAATCTTCCGAATCTGGGTAAATAACCGAAAACCCTAGTATTTTTTTCATCAATTCATCAAATAAGAGCAATAGAAACCCAAAATATGATTGAATCTTACCTAATTTGAGTTATTTGGAGTTGCCTGAGAGTTTGACTACCAGATTCACCGCCTCCAAAATTTTGGTTGAAACGGAAAAAAAATTGGTTGAAAAGAAAAAAAATTGGTTGAAGAAGAAGAGGAGAAGAAGAAGAGGAGAAATGAAAAAAAATTGTTTTTTTTTTACTGGAAGGGCATATAGGTAACTTCAATGTCCTATAGGGTGTCCCTTAGCTAGTGCCCTTGGCTGGGTATAAATTGTTGGCCCCTAATTCCTTTTGAGGTGCCCCTAAAAATGCGTACTTAATTTTACCTAAAATATCTAAATCTTATAAACTCACGTCATAAGTACAAAACAAGGTTTGGCTAAGTTAGCATGTGTTAGTGGTGGTCCAGATTTGTCCTCACAAAGATAAATCTAGGGCTGTAGTTCTCCTGACCACACCCTCGTCTCGCACGTGTGATGTACATTCTAGGTTAAAGTGTGACAATTCAGGGATGCGCCCCACCGTTCTCCTAACCACACCCCATCGTTCTCTCTCACTATCTCAGATGCAAAACGTATCTCCCCTGCGAAAAAACCAGAATATCCATCGTTTAGTTTTCTTGGCTTTCATTGTTAGACATGGAACACGCGGGTTCCTTTTTGGGGCTTATTTTGTTCCTACGGTTAATCTTGGGGATTTTTACCTGATTTTGATATTTCATTTCGTTCCCAGGGAAGATGAATCACCAATTTTTGGTAACAAAAGATGTTCTCCATGATTTTTGTATTTGATTTCCTTCACAAAAAAGACGAATAGCCAATTTTATTTTTGGGAACAACAATCAGATTACAGGTATGATTTTGTTAGTCCCTGAAGAATCCAATTTTCGTTCAAATTTTTGTTAGTTATTTGTATCCAATTTTTAGTAGTTATTATTTTTAGTTGATAATCTGATTCCCCCAAGATGATAATTTTGATTCCTTATGTGTGTGAATTTTTGAATAATTGTGTTTTTAGTTTATTCCCTGGTGATCCTAATTTTGACCTAATTGCTAGGAGCCATACCAATTTATACCTGATTTCTTAGCTCACACATCAATGTTTCATCATGGGACGTTTCAGGTTATTTATATTTAATCTCCTTTTCAAATCTGCCGTTACAACTGTAGATTTGGCAATGGCGAAGATAAATCTGAGTCCAAATTTGTTCACACTCCTCTGACGAGTGTATATTTCACATAGTTTTCTGATTGGTTGATTATTTAACTGATGGCTTCACTACCCTCCATGTTTATAATCACGACCTTCGTTACATAACTCCCTAAATAGAAATAATGGTTGAGATTAAAATGTTACTTGCACACTCGATTAAGTAGTGTGCGCAAATTCGCACTCGATAAATCTACGGTTGTAGTGTGAAGAGAGGATATAATTGTTTAGGGCGCCTTCTTATCTAGCCACAGAGATGGAAGAAAAACGACTATGAAGCTCAGTCGATTAACATTTCCATCTTTTGAATTCCTCCTAATGTTTCCAGTGTTAGCTATCTTAAGATAAATCTACGGCCGAGTTTTAGTGATGAAAACAAAACGCTTTATTCTTAGCTCTCCGAAGGAATACCAATCGGGTTTTTAGTTTCATTGTTCATGGTAATTCAATCCATCATGAATTGTATATACCTTATTGTCGCCTTATTGTTTTCATTCAGTCAAGTGAACGAGGGATAAGTAGGTAGAAGAATCCTTATATCCAGCCATCATCTTCTTCATTGGCTGCAATCAGTGCCTGTTCTGTATCTTCTTCATTTTCATGGTTTCACTACTAACCTTAAGATCCGTTATTTTCGTCGATGCTTCTTCTTCCTCCTATTCTTCCAATTAAACACCATTTCCTTCCATGGGTGAGTTAATTAATATTTGTATTTTTAGTGATATGAATTGATTTTGTTTCAAGATTTTTCTTTAGTTTATGATTTTCACTTCATTTTCAAGTTGGATTTGATCTTCAAAAACTGACTAAAATTCACTCTTTTATTGATTTGGGTATCAATTTGTTGATTATTTATATGACTAGACTGAACTGATTAAGGTTTCTGAGAAGTTGATTTCATTTTGAATTTGTAGTTTAGTCTTTTTAATTTTCGTGGATTAAACCCTTAGAATTCAATTCAGAATTAGATGATTATGTATTGTGTATGTTTGTAATCTGGGAGGTGTACATTAAACATGATACTGATTCCACTAAGAAGGATCTTTAATGTCTTTTAGGCAGGTAGGACAACTTATTGTTAAGCTGCAGCGATAAGTAAGTTGTAACTCAAGAGTGTTAGCTTTGTAATGCAGTAAGGGTGTTAATCTATTTGAATATTTATATCTTAAGAAGCTTCCGTTATATGAAAATAGTTAGGCCTCGCAACTTGACAGATATTTAGTGGTGTGTAGTCGTCTGTACACACATTGGGCTGCGAAAAATGATATATTTCAAACTTGGTTTAATTGATGGGATAATTTTGTTTACAGCACAACCGGAATCTCAAGGTGGAGTTGTTGCTAAGAAGGAAATAACTACTTCCCCTTGAAGGAAACTCCAAATATTGTTGCTCATGCTTTCACATATTGATAGCTAGATGTTGCTACAAATGACGTCACGGAATAGTGTGTTTTAGGTGAAGGGAGATCCAGACGTGTATATAATAAGGCCTACCTCGAAAGCACTGATCAGGTCAGTCGTGGTTACTCTACTTTCACCATTTTTGCTACGAATCGAAAAAGAAATAAAAGCAGTAGATATTAGTATTCCAGTTCCATAAGTTTTTATTTGTATTTTTTGAATTACGTATATAAGTGGTTGTCTTTGAAGGTAGTTGCAGTGAAACAGCTCGACAGGGATGGCCTTTAAGGAAACATAATGTAATACTACTTGAGAAAGGCTTACCATATTTTCAGGTATACCAAACAGCTAGCTTGCAGAGTTGTTTTCTTATGCAGGTAAATTTATATATTGGAGTTATTGATGAGTTTATAGTAGTTACAGGACATCATCTGGTGGAAGGTCAAATTTGAAGGAAACAGCCAGCAGTGCAATTACCATGTTTTGTAGAAAAGTATATCAAATTGAAGAAGAGATGTTTGGGACAACAAAATGGTTGACCATGTTTTCTCGAAAATCTGTGTTTGGCGAGACTTCAGTCAATTGTTCTCTTGGACCAGGTAATAATTCTACATTTAATTCATAAGAATATTAACTTCCAAATTCTTACTCTGTCTTTTTAATAGACAGACCTTACCCCTTAGGATATCATCTACACTTTCTCTAGCATCACTGGATGCAGGATTAACATTTATAGTGTGTACCATCTGTGTGACCATGTAATGATGATTAATGATATATGACCAGAAACAGTTAACTGAACTTCATATATGTTACGGAAATACTTAACTAACCTCAGTATGTACCATCTACGCGATCATGTACTGATTAGTGGTTGACGAATCTACAAATAAGTGATGTACGGGGGAGATGAACACTGGTGCACAAAGTGCGGAATCCAAATTGAAAAACCAATCCTTAGGACCTAGGTAATGAAGCGGACCACATAAATTCGTATCATTTGATTATATCCCTACATCCATATAGTTCGAAACCGAGAATATTACAACTTTTATGATGTAGACCACTAAGAATGCAAGTGGAGCACGAGACATGATCAACAATTTTTATTGCAAAACACATCGAGGTCTGGATGGTCCGTGGAAGGCATAAAAAATGATTCTATCCAAGGGGTTAAGAAAGTATTTGGGAGATGAATCCGTATAGGTGTTCCTAACCTTGAATCTTCTTTTAAATACAAGATTAAGGGACATAATGGTGTTAAGAAACTCTTCTAGAGACCTGGAATGATGAAGTGGATTAACTGATGACATTTAATCCCATTAGGTGATAACTTTTCTTTTTTAATCTATGTGTAGGTCCAAACCAACATTAGAGAATATGAGGTTAGTGAGTAATAGTAGACAAGGCAGTTATGCCGAGCAAGAGGAAGATACTTGGTGGAAATGCATATTTTTTTATCCGGGCACATACGTTGTAGCAAAGCGACTTCCTTAAAATGAAGTAGTGGACTGACATCCAGATTCCTTTGTATGCCATTTATCATACAAAGCTATTTTTGGTCGAGTATCTAACTGAGTTAAGTAATGATAACAGGAAGAAGAAAGATCTAAGTCCAAGGGGATTCCATTTTATTTGCCCGTCTAAATTTGATTGGGAACAGGGTATGTCTATTGAAATTATTTTATACGTTTTGATGTTTTCCCTCTCATGGATCCTAAAGCCCGGAATACAAAAGGTCACATTGACCTGAACTGTGCTGTAATCAAAAGCCCCTTGCTTTTGCTGTTCATCAATGGTTGCCTCCGTTTCTTAAGAACCTCCGTCGTCATATCACGGAAGCTCGACCTGATTGAGTTATAGTCTCAATAATTTTATTGTTGTACTTGCGGCGACTATTAATACCTTAGGAACTTGCACACCTCTTTGCCAATTGTAGCCTTGGAAATATTTGCATCCAATGTAGTATTTATTTTTTATGTGTTTTATTTTGAATTCACCATATAGTCTTTGCTGTTTGCACGAGATATTCATGGAGTAGCAACAAGAAGAGATAAGATTATAGCTATATTAATGATGGCTATTGGTGTAACAGATCTTTAATTACATGGTCCTGCATCGTCACATTATCTTCCATGTACCGACGTATTACGTATAGATGTAAGAGGAAGGCCCGGAATTTTGAAGTTCCTAAAGCATTCATCAAACGTAACTCATGAGCAGCAAACTTTGTTGAAGACTTGATGTCAAAGGTTTGCATACTAACACTTTGTTAAATTAATGGACACACATTTAGAACATTGTGATCTAATGGGTGCTATACAAGTTACATGAACTTCAACGTCATGACATGTTTGGGATTTGGATTTTCTAACAATATGATGAATTGCCAACATGCGAATAGCAGGTGAATCAGCTGGAACAAAAGCTTACATAGATATAGGGGGAGCATGCGACACGAACATGAAGGATGAAGAGAAATTTTATTTTTTATTTTCTTTGAAGTAAGGAGAATTTTATGGACGATGTTGATAGTTGATTTGGCTAAAGCCGGCATCCAGGCTACTGGTCCCTTCGACGGTTGAGCGTTAAGGCATGATCGCGATGGAGCATCTGATGGAGCGAGGTGTATACCTGAACTATCCTCGGATATTAAGGTATATGCGGATACCACGCAGGGTCATACTCTCCGATAAGCTATACCCTCAACATGCGAACATGTTACACCATCTGCTAGCAGGTTTTCCTTGCTATGCCTCTCTGGGAAGGGAACATGTGGGTATGCCAATCTAACGGTCGTGAATACGTAAACCCAACTAGAGTGGTGTGCCCACCCCTGTCTGGTTAACCATTGCGGCACGAAATGTGTCAAAGATTTTGCCTACGTAATGTGGGTTGTGCAAGGCGTGGCAAGCCGGCGTAAAAACTATGCTAAACTTTTCGGAGATTCTCTCTCCAGCCTACCTGGTACTTGTTACTGGAAAAAGGCTTCGGTTCTCGGTTCTCGGTTGATAGTTGATTTGGCTTGGAGGGGAGTTGCTGGCAGCCTAATCTTTTTAAGAATTTTAATTTCGATGTTCATCTAGAGCATTAGCTCATTCTAAGTAATGAACCTAAATAAAACAATGTCAGTGAGTTAAGATATCTTTTCTCATATTTATTTCTTAACATTAAATTTTTGGTGTTCAGGTCAGATTGGCAGATAGAAGGAAATGTTACCAACACCCAAAGTAATATAGTGTGGTTGTGTAGCATTATGATATCTCCTCTCCATATAATATACTGAAAAGATCAAAAATAATTTTAGACTTAATCCTAATCGATGAAAAACAAGAAGGTTTTTCCGGTCGGAAATCAAAAATAGATATTATTAATCTTATATGTCATAATATTGTAGGAATATATAATTCACGCAGCAATTGGTAATATTTTGAGGAGTGGAAGGTTCAACAAGTTTACCACGTAAATGAAACTTGAGAAGATCCCTATATAGATGATTAAAAATGTTGAGCTATCTAAACGAGACTGGAAACAAAATGATCATACAAAAAATTGAAGTTAGGGCCCATATAATTCTTTAATTGTTATAACTCAACATAGAACAAGGCCCGTGCCGTTACGGCACGGGTTAACCCTAGTATTCTTACAAACAAAAGAAACATGAAAAAAAAACGACTAAATATATTATTCTAGCTAAATTAAGCATCCAAATTCATAAATAAATTAAAATTAGATCACATTAAACTATATATTTTTATCACGATTTTATCACGACTAAATATCTGCCATCACTCAGAGCCAGCAGCTTCTTTCTCATTCTTCTCAGAATGACGAGTGTTCAATTCCAGACGCTGTGGATGATACTGCACATGATGGTTATTATCACTGCCCATTCAAAAACCATGATGGTTGCAATGATGGGGTGAAGGGAAGAGGATACGTTTAAGGCTCATTCTTTCGGCATTTACACGATAGGCATTTCTTCTCTGTTGACAACAAGAACATCTGTAGAGAACTAATCTCTAGGGATTTACAGATTTATCATGCTTGGGAGAAGGTACTGCTTCAATTACGAATGTGGATGTGCTGCAAATGCCTGCGCTTACACGCCTGGAGGATGTCATGTAAAGGTCAGCAGGATGTTGTTCATAAAGATATTATTGTCGGACCTTTCAATGGAGCATCAGCAGATTCTCTTTTACATGGCTTGGCTAGACCTGGGGTCGCTGGAGTTGATGGTGCTGATGGTTCAGTGGTTGCTGGAGAGGATTGTGCCGATAGTGCAGTGGAAGACATCGTACCTCTTTCCATGGAATTATTGAATGCAGTTTTTCAGAGAAACTTTACCACGGTGACCTGCATTCCACACGAATGCAGACTGAACTTCTCAAGGGTCTTGAAAGCTTGCCTCGACAGAGTTTTGATCAACCCTGCTAATACTTCAGCTTGGATCCAGCTTATCCTTCTTCCCATCTGTACCTTGACTCTTTACAGACCAAAGTGTACAGCCGAGGAGAAATCTGGCAACAGGAAATGACTCCAGGTAGCTGCTATTACTCAGGCCTTGTCCGTGTGGAAAGAGACCAATGGCTGCTCTGTTTTGATTAACAAACTTCTGCAGATGGAGCCAACATGGTGTGAAGCAAAAAAATAAAAAGAAGCATTTCTCGGCTAATTTTAATGCCTGCCAGAAAAAGTTTGGTTGTGGACACTATGCAGCTGCTATCCGAGTTTTGTCTTCGAATGATATTGCGCCCCGTAATGAAGCTACCTATTCTGATTTACAGGAGAAGCATCCAGTTTCTCCTCCACCATCCATTCCACATGAGCTGTCAATGTTGACTCCATTACGGTGGATTCCAGGGCGGTTCTAGGTGCCATCAAGAGTTTCTCTATAGGTACATCCTGTGGTCGAGATGGTTTGCGTGCACAACATTTAGTAGATGTGATGAGTGGTGCGGCGGCGGCAGTCGCGGATGATTTTTTTGTCATCAATTACAGGAGTTATCAATCTTTGGTTGGTAGGAAAATGCCCCGATGGTTTAGGCGAGTTCATAGCTAGTGCACCCGTTACACCATTGGTTAAGCCTGGTGGTGGCCTTCGACCCATAGCGGTTGGTACTGTTTGGCGTAGATTGGTTTCCAAGTTGGCTGCCTTCTCTATTGGCAAGACCATGACTTCTTATCTGGGGGATCACCAATTCGGCGTTGGTGTGCCAGTTGGGGGCGAGAGTATTTTACATGTTGTAAATGGCCTTCTAAGGTTGAAGGGTCACACTGACAAGATGTCAATGTTGCTTATTGACTTCTCTAATGCCTTCAACATGGTGTGCATATCCCATCTTATCAAGGAGGTCCGACTTCATTGCCCATGTATTTCTCGCTGGGTTGAATTTTGTTATGTCAGGCCTGCTTGACTTTATTATGATAATTACATTTTGTCTTCTGCTCTTGGGGTTCAACAAGGTGATCCTCTCGGTCCCCTGTTGTTTGTGTTGACACTTCACCCCCTTGTGAAATCTATTGCCTCTCAATGCAAGCTTGATTTACATGCTTGGTACCTGGATGATGGTACGATTATTGGAGATACTCTTGAGGTGGTCAAGGCTTTGAGCATCGTAGAGTCCGAAGGGCCAAAAAGGGGTTTACATCTTAATATAAAGAAAACAGAGGTCTTTTGGCCTTCCATTGATCCCAGAAGCATTGTTGAAGGTGTATTCCCATGTGATATTGGTAGACCTATTAATGGCGTTAAACTTTTGGGTGGGCCAGTGAGTTTGGATCCGAATTTTATTAGTGACATGGTGTTGAGCAGGGTGAACAAAACTGTTCAGCTGATGTCAGCTATCAAAAAACTCAAAGACCCTCAAAGTGAAATGTTGTTACTCATAACTGCACCGATGTGTCCAGGTTATATTTTGCTTTGCGTACTACCGATCCCGCGGTTCTACAACAAGCCACTGATCTCTTTGATGACCATTTATTCCGATATTTGAGGCTCTTAGTCACGGGGGATGGAGCAGGTTTTGGTCAATTGCAGCAGCGATTAACTACTTTGCCCATCAAGGATGGTGGCATCGGTATTTATACTATGGCTGACACCCGCAACTACTGTTATCTTGCCTCTCAGAACCAAACTTCTTTAGTACAGAAGGTGATACTTGGCGACCTTTTCTCAACAAACAAAAGTTCTACTTATCAGTTGGCCCTTCAGAATTTCATTCAGGTATGTGGATTACCTTATAGCTGTTGCGTTGATGATACTGCCCCCTTCTATGCACTCCCTGGCAGTTACTTATTTTGACGCAATCAAGAAGAAAATCCCCATCCAATTTTCTATGTCTGAAAGAGATACCATTATGTGGTAATGTAACTGTGTCAAACATGCTCAGGATTATTTACTGGCTGTACCTATAAGTGGGCTTAACCAATGCCTTGGGCCAAGACAATTTCGTGCAGTAGTTTGTTATCGACTTGGCATTCCCTTGTTCGTCAAGGATGACTTATGCTCAAGTTGCAACAAGCCTATGGATATCTTTGGTGATCACGCGCTTCACTGTGCTAAAGATGTTGGGGTCAAGTTTCGACATGACCTTGTACGCGATGTAATCACCGACATTTGCTACATCCTTGTTCTTAACTGGGAAAATGGACAAGATGTTTGTATGGATGTCACAGGCATCTCACCCTTCATCGGTGAAGGTATTCGTGCTTTTGTCCCAGGCAAGGCCATTTCCAATGTTGTTCTGCGTAAACATACCAAGTACTTGGACAAATGTGTATCTCATGGTTATGGTTTGGGTGTTCTAGCTTTTCTACTTTGGGAGAGCTTAGCGGGGATACTTTGTGTTTTTTTAAACGTTTGAAAAATTGTCTGGTCAGTAATGATGCTAGTAGCGGTCTAGGTAGTTTTATTTTTCATAGATTAGGCATTGCTATTCAAAAAGGAGTTGGGGCCCAGCTAGTTGCTAGGTTACCAACCAAAGCTTTGTACGATTCATAATCCTCATATTCACCAATATAAAATAAATATTAGTCACAAAATTAAATCAATCATAAAATTTAAAATAAAATGTCTAATTAAAAACCCTTTTTTTGCTTTTTGATTTTTAATTGTAAAATTATTTTATTTCATGGATCTAAATTTTTTTTTACATGTCATCAAAATCCGGTTCCTTCAAGAAATGTCTAATATCTGATTACACATCTTATAATTAAATTAAACTAATTATGATTATAATTCTAAACAATTAATAATTCAACTAAAAGTACAATTAAAGTGAAACTACAAAAACATAGATCAAAATTAGATCAATAATTAAAATCTAAAGGAAAAATGCTTACTTACCTGTAGACCGAAGCGTGCTTCCTCTATAAAATCGAATGTTAATCCCGTACAATAGTTTGAAATACAAAATTAACTGAAAATCGTGATGACATTAAATAAAAGAAAAATGTCTTTTATTTTTCTGTCATTCCACATAAATAAAACATAAATAAGAGCAATTTGTATTCTTAGACGTACAAAATATGTCATTTTTTTTTTGACGAATATGTTGCAACAAATAAACGTGGTTATCCAATAATATAAAAACGAAAATGATTTGTGACTCCCATAATCCCTACTCCCACACTCCCAACATTAGGTGCCATACACCTAGGATAGAGTTTCAATTGATTGTGAAAATATCTCCAAAATATCGAAAATGATTTGTGACTCCCAGAATCCCTACTCCCATTAGTCCCAACATTAGGTGGCATGCACTTAGGATAGAGTTTCAATTGATTGTGAAATTATCTCCTAAATATATGTTACCGGATTAAACGGTAAATGAGAGAATTTAATGTTTTTTTTTTTTTTTTGGTTAATTCCTTAAGATACAAAATCTGGATCTTCTCTCTAATATCAAATAAAGTATGCTTCTGAATCTGAATATTTAATCGAATCGAGAAGACAATCACCCTCTATGTTTTCTTTACCCTAGTATTTTATCTCAAGTTCTTTGTATGCTGTTGTAGATGGGCGTGGATGGTGAACACCTCAACTATATTACTTATATTACTAATAATGAGGATGTGGACGAGGACGACGAGGATTTCGAGTTTAGCGGCACTGAGGAAGTTGAAGAAGCTGAGGAAGGTGATGATGATGAATGCATATACAGTGAAATACATGCTGATAAGATTTTTACTACTATTCGTGAAATAGAGTTAGCATATAAAAGATATGGAAAAAGACTGGGATTTGCGATCAGGAAAGAAACCCATCGCAAGAATGAAGCAGGGTTTATTAGAAGTGTGTCTTACTGTTGTTGGAAAACAATTAATAAAAAAATGATTTTTAAAGTTTTTAAGAAAAACAATAACTTATTGTTTTCTTTTGTGAATGAAACTTATAAGTCCCACATCGTGGAGTTTCCATTTTTTTAGTTGTTTTAAGAGACTATATTTAGTCCCACATCGGGGAGTTCTTCTTCTTAAGTTGTATTATTCCACTATATAAACAAATTTCTTTACTTTTGTAAAATATTAGAGAAAGGAGTTTCTCTATATTTAGAGAGACCGCAAAGAAAAAATATTTTTCTATTGTTTTTCTTAAGCGTTTTCGTTTTTCCTTAAGGGTTTTTTCGGAGTTGCCAAGCTCAAGTTGAGCATCCATTACATATGCTAGTAGTTGGTGTAGTAGGGTGTTTTATCCTGGAGGCATCGCTCCGTGAGGGCTATAACATCACTTTTGGGTATAGCTGGGCGCTAATGTCCTAAGGACAGCGTGTTGAACACGTGACTCACTTTGTTTTCTCTAAAGTTTTACCATGTTGTTGTTGGGACCTAGGGAGCTCGTCCGTTTCGTCAAATCGATGACTTCCATTATAAAGGAGCTAATAAGTATCAATAACTTTTGTTTGTTTGATTTTTCCTTGTTTTTGATTATTGCACCACAATAATCTTAAGACATTAGTTTTTGTAATAATCATGGATGTTAATTGTGGAATGAAAAACAAAAAACGAATATTTGGTCAGCTGTAGAGTTTCGAATTTATTTCTTAACCTATAAGGAATTTCGATGAACCCTTTTGACATAATGTAGTAGACATCTTGATAGTTACCCACATAAAATTTCAGAGTTTGATATTTTACAAAACAGAGAAACGTTCCTGAAAAAATTCTGACGAGCAGAAATTTGTTGTTGACTAAATTAGTTTTTATGGGGTAACCATGAGTTTTTTGACATAGTCATTCAAACGAAGTTTGTAAATCTAGATGTTATCTTCATAACTCATATTTTATTTTTTGATTCGGAACTAAGGTTTGTGAGATGTGGTGTATTAGGTGATTGGGAAATTACCATGTCCCTAGTCAGAGTATAAACGAAGATTGTGACATGAAATTGGAAAGGGACATGGCTAACAGGCGCATGTGGATGAACACAAGTCTTCCAAAGATGACAAAGGCGAGAACATCAAACATAACTCTAAGCATAGTCTTCATAAGAAAGGTATGTTTCATAAACCTGAATCTGGCATTACTTTAATTAAGGGTGATTGTTATGTTTGTAAAATTCATGGCCATACGGCAATAAATTGTAGACAACATAAAAACCTTAATAAGTAGAAAGTGAATGTTAATTTAGTTGAAACAAACTAGAACGAGTTCAGTGGCATGATGTCGGAAGTTATTTTAATAACCAATGTGAGAGACTGGTGGGTGGACTCTAGAGCCACTAAGCATGTTTGTTGAAACAGAGACTTGTTCACCTCTTATCAAAGGATATGGGATGTCGAGAAACATGGATCGTGGATATTCTTTGGGATATAAGAATCAAATAATTCTTTGTGTTGGAACAAAATATCTCTAAACCCGAACTCTATATGAGTAACTCATCTGCAACATAGGTTGCATAAAAGGGAAAGGTCGAGCAGAAGCTCATATCTGTAATATTCTCACATTAAATGAAGTTTTCATGTTCCGAGCATATGCAAGAATCTTGTACCTTGTTCTATTGTAGATGGTAAAATCCTTAAGATATTAATTGAATCTGGAAAACTTGTCGTAACTAAGGACAGTGATTTTTTAGGCAACGGTTATAAGACTTGGGGTCTATGTGAGCTTAATGAAAAAATGATGAAGTGAATATAGTTGATTTTTGTGTTTTGTTTTGTGTGATTGAATGTTTTGCATGGTAGACTTGGAACCGTAAACTTATAAGTCAATGCATAAACTGGCTAGCGTAGGCTGCGTACCCAAATTTAGTTTGGATATTGAACACAAAAGTTAAATCTGTGCCGAATCAAAATATGCTATAAAACCTTTTAGCAAAATAGAGTAATTCTAAGCCCTTAGAATTAATTCAGTTAGACCTAGCTAGTTGACTTGAAATCAACCCAAACTAAGGTGGTAAAAGGTGGTTTATAACTTTCATAGATGATTGTACGAGGTACTATCTTGTATACTTGCTTAGGGGTAAGGATGATGCCTTAGAAGCCTTAAGAGTATAAACTTGAAATCGAAAGCGAAGTATATGTTGCCACTAAAAGGGTCAGGTCTGAACGTGATGGCGAGTATGAAATTCATATAGGAGATCGCACCTCCTTATTCACTAGTCTAATGGTATAGTTGAACGTAAGAACAAAACCATTAAGGAGATGATATATGCCATGTTGATTAAAGGATTAACCTCCAACTTGTGAGAGGAGGTCGTCCTTTAAACTTGTTATGTCCTGAATAAAGTAACCTTTAAATGATCAAATAAAACTCCATATGAGGATGGAAAGATAGACAACCTTCTTATGCATATGTCAAAGTGTGGGGGTGTTCAATAAGGTATCTGATAGGTGTCTAAAACACCTTGATATTTATCTATTGTTTATGCTTTCTTTGCAAGTTTTCTTGTAAATTATGTTATCTTATGTTTGCTTTTGAGTTTTATAGGTGTTTTGGAGTCATTGTAGCAAAAGAAGTGGAACTCGCTCAAATCTAGGACTTCTTCTCATCATCTTGAAGAGAACAAAAAGACGAAGCCAGTGGCGAAAGAATGAGATCATTCCGAATTTGTAAGGAGAAGCTGCGAGCTTTTGAAGCATATCAGAATTGCGGAATTTGTCAACTAAACTGAGTTGTCAACCAGGACAAGAAGAAGAAAATCATTTTCTTCCCCAATTTCAGTCTGTTGCTTCCGTGAGAGAAGAGGGAAGTAGGGCTGGAGAGATTTTAACCTGAATCCAGAGAGACGAAAGCAGATTTGCGTAGAGATCTTGAAGCCGAAAGAACAATGGATGGAAGAGATCTGGTGATTGAGCTGCAACAGATGAAGAATCAAGCTCAGATGCAGAATTAGGGCAAGTATTCAAATGGGTTTGTGTTGATTTCGAAGGAATCTTAGAATGGCATCATATGTGGATGATATGGGGTTTGAATGGCTGTTGTTTTTGGGCAGAATTGGAGACATAAATGGGTTTGCTTCTGAAGCTGGTGGTAGTGAAGATTTAGCTATGGAAGATAGATCTAATGGGTTTGAGTTGAGATGTAGGATTTGATTGATTCGAAATGGAAGAAGCAGTTGGTGGTATTTGTTGCTCGAATTACAGAATTGAGCATGGGAATGGTTTTGTACTAAATTGGTGGTCTGAGTTGTTGAAGGAAGCTACAGCTGCAGGTGATGTTGCAGGGACTTGGTTTAGAAGCTGGGACAGTTAAGGATATGGCTGATTCATGGAGATTGTGAGCTGCAGTCGCAGCTGTGTGTGTGATGGAGATGCTGCATTGCAGGTGGTGTTGGCTTGTGGTTGCTGGCATGGTATTGCAGGTGGCCAAGGTGATGCTGAGGAATTAGACCTGGTGGTGGATTAATAAATGACCCAATGCTGGTACTGGATTCTGGGCTGTCACAGAATGGCTCGAGGTGAAGCTGGAACTGGTGATATGCAGCACACAAAGAAGGATGGGAGTTGTTATGAAGCAGTGAATGAGATGACTTGAGCTGAGATGAAACTGCAGCTGGAAATTGAAGCTGTTGAAGTTGCAGGTGCAAGTGCAACTGCAGTTGGGAGATGGAATTGGCAGAGTGGAGTTGATGGCTGTGTAATGAACTAATTACAGGAGATAATTGTGGCCTGAGTGACATGAATCTGAAGACTAGAAGACGGTGTTGTAGCCGACTGATTGAAGTACGAGAAAGGTCGTGGATGTGTTAAGCTTGTGCGTTGCAGGGAAGTGATAGCTACAACTGGAGTTGAGGCTGTTAGCTGGTGATATGCTGTTGCTACAGGGAACATGTAGGAGATGTGGTGCAGTGCAAGATGGCTGAGCTGTGGTGGATTTGTATTGAAGACAGAGAACGAGTTGAACTGAAAAGAGTTTGCACTTTGCAGTGAGTTATGGGAAGATTTTAAGCAAGTTTTAGCCAAAAATGGAAGTCAGTGAACAAGTGTTGCAGATGCAGTGGATCATGAACTTGTATGGGCAATGAAACATGGTTCTAGTTGAGGTTGAGCTGCAGTGATTGAGCTAAGAAGAATGGATGCGTATGGAACTGAGTTATAGATGCTCATGGTGGTGGTCTGAGTTAATGTCGCAGGAATTGCAGCTAGATTGGAGGAATGGCCTGAATTGGAGTTGGGTTGATTGCAGAAGGGCTTGAATCTAGAATGAATGCCTGACTGTGAATGGTGGAATGCTTAAGAGGTTAAATGAACTGTCAGTTCCCAAAACTGACGATTGAGTGAAAATTAGGCTGTCGGTTCTCTAAAACTGATTAGCCAATATTCAATGAGCTAATGGGCTTGGACTGGATTGTCAGGAGCTGTGGGCCGAGTTAAGTATGTGGTCAAGTTTTAAGCGTGACCAGTGGAAGCAATTAGGGAAAATACAAGAAGTATATAATTAAAAGGGTCTCGCATTCTACTATTATCTATGTTTGCTTCTACTTTTTGTTCTAGGGTTTCACACGATAGATTCTTCTTTATTCTTTGTGATGATTTCCAAAAACACAAGTAGTTGATTTATTTTTATTGGTTAAAGATGTAGTTGGATTTTGAAAACAAGTTATTGATTTTTTATGAATTAGTTTTCTCTCAATATTATCGTTCAATTTCTACTGATCATAACAATTGCATGATTGATGTATTGCAATATGATTATTATGTATGTTTAGTTAAGTCTAGAATTAATTGAACTCACATCCATATCAATAGCTAATTTAGGGTTTATCATCGAGCGATAATCTTGAATACGAGTAGCATGATATGATTACGAATTGTAGTGATACTTTCTTGTAATCATATGTAGAAATTGACCTTTGTTTGAATTGTTTGCGCAATGTATTTCAATTGCATTGATTAGCCTATTTCACCATTCTTAATGCATCTTGGGAATTGAACTTGATTAGCGCAAGGCGTCGGGTTATTCTCTGGGTAGTATTCATACTTGCATCGTTTTACATGGAAGTGTGATGATTTAGGAAATTTACGGAGTATTCTTGCAATAAGATATTCCAGGGCTTTTGATGATAGCGAGATTAAATATGAATTCTAATCATACATTCAAAACTTGTTTACAAATGAAGATGAAACCTTTATCCAATATATTCACATCCTTGATTTGCGTGCTTTGTTTTCTTGTTTGCTTTTATTTTAGTTTTGAGTTTATAAAAATCAGAAAACCCCCCTTGTTACTTATAAGATACCGAAACAAATTGACAATCCTAGTCCTCTCTGTGGGAACGATCCTTTCTTGCCCTTGCTATATTATATATTTTGAGTAGTAAGAAAGTAATTTATTTTTGACGCATACGACATCGATCAGTATCCTGAGTACCCTACTGCATATAGTTTTTTGGTTGTGATTTATGCTTTTTCTGACATTGGTGTTAAAACTTTTATGGAGTCTATGGATGTTGAGTTCTTTGAACATGTTTATATTGAAACCTGTCTCTTCTTAGGGATGTGTTGGTGATCCCCTAAATGTCTTTTCAACTAGTCAGAATTTACCTTCAAAGGAAGATGAAGTAGAGTTGATCCTAGGAAAAGTAAAAGGATTAGAACTGAGACTTCTTATGGACCTGACTTCATAATATGCCTAGCTTATTCTGAGCTCTAGACTCGTAAAGAAGCCATAACATCTACTGAAACCCCATTCTGGTAAGAAGCTTTATTTAGTGAAATGGACTCAATCCGTCAGAACCAGACTTGGGATCTTTCTAGTTTACCTCGAGGGAGTAAGACCATATGATGTAAATGAGTCTTTAAGAGGAAACATAATGTAGATGGAACTATGGAAAAATATGAGGCTAGGTTGGTAGCTAAAGGATATAAACTAAAAGAAGGTGTACATTTCCTTGATTCTTATTCATCTGTGACGAGAATTACTTCCGTTGAGATGCTAATTTCTATTGTTGCCATAAACAACTTACAGATACATCAAATGGATGTTAACACAACTTTCCTAACCGTAAATTAGATAAATTTTTTTTACATAGACCAACTGATAGACGCATTATTGTGTCTAATATGTCTCAATTGTATATATTTTTAGTGTTCGATTTTGTATTTGTTTTGTTATTTTATGTCTTTGTAGGTATTTTTAGAGAAATAAGCTCTTGCGGCGAAATTGGCTCGAAAAGTGGTGTTTTACACCCCAGGATAGAGTACTAAAGGCACCCAAGAAATGCACCGGAAGCACCCCAAAAATGTGTCGGAGGAACCCCGGAAAAATTACTATCTACGCCCAAAAATTACTATTTGCACCCCATAAGACAAGTGCTAAAGGGACACCCGTGCAGGATTGGGGGGAGGACATGTTCTTCTCAAATTCAAAAAAATATTTTTGGCGGGAAAATATTCCCTTTCACTGGCAGAATTTCAATCGGATGTTTGGACGTGATTTAGTGAGATTCAATCCCTGAAACTTAGTGGGTAGACGTGATATGACTATAGAAATCTATTATGGGTGATTTTATCGATCAAATTTGGCTAGATAACTTGTTTTAATCCAAACAGGGAGTTGGAGGAAAAACATGAGCTTGCACGAGTTGTGAGAAATTTAAACGTGTACTGCACGTGTTTGGAAGACTCAATAGATATCCTGGAGCGTGAAGAAGGTATAGAATAAAAGAAATACAGCTGCATGCGCGTGGAAGATCAAAAAATGGAAATTATTGCCGTGAGAATAAAAATAATAAAGAGAAGATTTTTTGAAGTTATGGAGGAGATTCGATGCATATTTCGGGTATAAATAGATTACCCAGGTCATATAGAAGGGGTGTCGAGAGTTTGGGGTCGAGAGGAGAGCTCAGGAGGTGTGAATCAAGAGTTTTCAGAACTCTGTTGTTGCTGCTGCTGCTGCTCGTGAAGAACAGGGAAACAACGACGGTTTCTTCAACTAATTGTAACAGTTTCTTCAACTGGTTTGCAACATTTATCATCGTTGTAACAGTTTCTTCAACTGGTTTGCAACATTTATCTTCATTGTAACAGTTTCTTCATCCTCTTCTGCAACATTTATCTTCAGATTTGTAACGATTATCTTCATCATAACAGTTGAGAGTTGAAACAGTCGGTCTGTAACGCAC
>JAJJMB010011676.1:131781-264612 GCA_023531105.1 Papaver atlanticum | reverse complement strand
AAATAGAGTCCATGTTTATATTTCTAGAGCTAAAATTGTTGAGAATAAATAAGTGAACCTTATGCTATAAAGATTGGCTAAATCCTTAGTCCCAGTACCTCTCGCCCATTGTTAATAGTCTTTGTATATATTTATTTAGTATTTTTAAAAACTTTAATCTCTACAAATCCGAGTGAACGACAACCTCATTTCTTACCACTATCTAAAATCACATCACCAACCTGAGGACTTTGTAGTTAAAGGTTGTGAAGACAAAGTTTGTAAGTTGAACAATTCTTTGTATGGTTTTTAAATAAGCACATAAACAATGACATGAAAAATTTGATCATATGATAGTGAGTAGTAGATTAAAGTTAATGAATCTGACAAGTGTATTTACATTAAAGTTGTCAAGGATGCATGTATGATTGTGTGCTTGTATATTGATAATATGCTTATACTTGATACAAACATAAATGTGGTTAATTCCACTAAAAAGCACGCGCTGAATAAAAACGTTAGCATAAAATACTTAGGCCCTGTTGATGTGGTCTTAGGGATAAAGATTAGAAGACATTCTAATGGTTATAGTTTTAGTCATACTCATTATGTTGATTCCGTGCTTAAGAGAAACAATCAGTTTGATTGTAAGCCTGCTTGTACTCCGTACGATTCTTCTTGTAGATTCAAGAAGAATAAGGATAATAGAGTATTACAATTTTAATAATCAAGAGTTATAGGAAGTATGATGAATTTAATGAACTGTAAGAGTCCATACATTGCCTATAGTGTGAGTAAGCTAAGTGGGTATACTTGTAATCCGGAGCAGGAGCATTCAGATGCACTGAGTAGAGTATTATGGTACCTAAAATACTCTATGACCTTTTATTGATTTATGAAAGGTATCCTTATGTCCTCGAGGGATATTATGAAGCAAACTGGATAATGTACTCAAAGGAGTTTAAGTCTATGAGTGGATATGTTTTCACTCTAGTACGAGGGTTTGTATTTTGGAAGATTCCCAAACAGACATATGTTTCTCAATTCATTATGAATCTGAGAGTATTGCATTAGATAAAGCACGAGAGGAGGCCGAGTGCCTAAGATGCTTTTTAGAAGACATTCCTCTCTGGCATAGGCCTGTGCCAGCTATATCTATACACTATGCTAGCCAAGCTGTAATATTTAAAGCTAAAAAAACAATTAATCTCAACAGGCGTTATTTCCATTGATTGGATAAAGTCCAAGGAGGATATCGTAGACCCTTTGACGAAAGGTTTTTCTAAAGAGATAGTTAGTAATGCATCGAAGGGGATGGGGCTGAAGCTCATAAATTAAACTTGCCATGAAGGATACCGAACTTTGCTGACCGGAGATCCCAAGATCAAGGTTTTGAATGAGACAACTAATTTGTGGTGGGTAAAGGTAAACACTATCAGGGAATTCCATTCCTTATCCCTTCCCCCATGGTGTAGACGTGATAGTGTGACTGCATGTGGAGGATGACTTTTAAATAAGTCTTAATGAGTTATGTAGTTTCAATTTCAGATTGAAGTGAGGTGTAGCAGTAAACACTCTTGATGGAACTCACCTATCTGAATAAAGAAGTGGGGCTGCTTCCTATGAGAATTTGAGCTGATTCTCTAGAGCATTCTGAGAAACGGGAATGTCCAGGGCCAAATTGGACACACCGATACGAGCTTGGCAGCAACCTTGGAGATATCATGCGTGGTTGTTATCGCGAATTACATCAAACGCTAGCAGTTCAAGACATCGCGTTCACTGTCTCTAGCAAGTAGTTCTGATAATAGATCACTAAGCAAAGGTTCAAGACCTCATGGACACCTCTGACTAAAATGGTATTTGAAATTTATGCGTTTTTATGTGATTTTTTGTTTTTTATCGAAATTTAATTCATTTTGGAAAAATGAGTTTCATGTTGTTTTGATGGTTTTGGTATTATTGGTGTTAGAGCACTGCTCGGTCGAACTCGCAAGCGTTGCTATCTCAAGCTTGTTTGTCAAGTTTAGTTGCCAAAACTATAAGTCTTGATTTCTAGTCTACTTATAGCTAAGTCTCGGACTAGGATAGAAAGTGTAGTTGAGCTATAGACTCCACAGCGTTCATCATACAAAGACGAAGAACTACTCAAGGAACTGGTGGAACTTCATCGACAAAAAGGTATGTGGAGACTTGAACTTATCTATCACTCAAAAGTCTATTTACTCAATCTCCTATCTTGAGACAAAAGTCGTATTGCTATATAGACTTCGATCATACACATTTGCTATTTCGGACCGAGTTTATCTCGCTTATCTTTTTCTCAAAATATGTGTTGGTAAGCTTTCACTTTGGCCAAGTTCATCTTTACTCGTGACGAAAGTCATGTTAATTGTTTTAATCTCTTGAAAATCGCTTTGATGAAAAATAGTGTGTGAATAACCGCTATATATAACATCCTCTAAGAATGTTTCAATAATTGAAATGAGAGTTTAGAATATATAACCTTGAATGGATATAAACATTGTATGTGAACTCATACTTGTGTAAGTCCAAAATCCTTGAACCAAAGTATGCATACTTTGCTGTTTAGGATAACCGGAGCAAAGTCCGCGTACCTGTACGCATACTATCGGAAGTTCACATCCCGTGAATTTCTGCTGGAGTTTGTGAACTGAAAACAAGCTCATTCCGGGTACTTAAGTATGCGTACCCGTATGCGTACTTAAGTGGGTTATTTTCTAAAAACGGTTTATTCGTGAACTAATACATTTATAAATTAAGGAATGCATATTTGCAAACCGTGGTTATAATGTTCATGAATCGATTCGAGTGAATCAAAATCGTTTTTGCTTCGATTGTGTCTTGTATACTTCTATGAGATCTAAGCAATTGAACAACTCTCTAACTAGTTCATTTGAGTCACTTGAACTAGTTATGGTGAAGATGAATAAGGTTGATATGAAAGTGCTCATATGGCTAACCATTGGTTAACTACTGTTGAACCAACTAGGTGTACATGTTTAGGTACGGTTACACAAACCTAAATGAACGTGCATTTCATTTGTGTATGACAAGCTAAGTTCGATCTAACGGTTGAAAGATATTAGCTTGAATCTAATCAGGTTTTCATCTAACAGTGAATATTGAATGCTTTGTTACCAAGGTAACTTAGATTGCAAACCCTGATTTGGAGACTATATAAAGGAGAACTCTAGCAACTGGGAAACCAAATCCCCACACCTCCTGTGTGATACTAGTTATATAAGCTAGAGTCGATTCTCCTTGAACCTTAGGTTTCTATCGAGACCCTGTAGGTTAACGACTTGAAGACTTCATTGGGATTGTGAAGCCAGACCCAACTATTTTCTCTGTAGTTGCGTGATCTGATCTTGCTGTTTCTATCGTATTTGAGTACAATCGTAAGATTGGCTTGAGATTAATTTCTCCGATAGGCAAGATAGAAAAGAAGTCACAAACATCTTCGTCTCATCGTTTGTGATTCCGCAATATCTTGTTTCGCTAGTCGATTAAGATTATTGTGAGGTGATTGATAATTCTAGGCTATTCTTTGGGAATATAAGTCCGGGTTATCGATTGGTTCCTGTTCACCTTGATTTATCAAAAGACGGAACAAAACTCGTAGGTATTTCTGTGGGAGACAAATTTATCTATTCCTATGAACTTTTCTGTGTGAGATAGATTTGTTTATTAAAGTCTTCGACTTTGGGTCGTAGCAACTCTTAGTTGTGGGTGAGATCAGCTAAGGTAATCAAGTGCGTAGTATCCTGCTGGGATCAGAGACGTAAGGAGCGCAACTGTACCTTGGATCAGTGTGAGATTGATTGGGGTTCAACTACAGTCCAGACCGAAGTTAGTTTGTAGTAGGCTAGTGTCTGTAGCGGCTTAATACAATGTGTGTTCAATCTGGTATAGGTCCCGGGGTTTTTCTGCATTTGCGGTTTCCTCGTTAACAAAACTTCTGGTGTCTGTGCAATTTCTTTTTCGCATTATATTTTGTTATATAATTGAAATATCATAGGTTGTGCGTTGTATCGATCAATTGGTAAATCCAACCTTTGGTTGTTGATTGAAATTGATTGATCCTTGAACATTGGTCTTTGGTACCGTTCAAGGTATTTCTCTTGTATTCAATCAGGATCGCAGATTTCTATTTGTTTGAGTAAGGATTTAATCGAGAAATTGAGATATAACTCTTTGATATACTTTTTATTAAGATTGAGTCTAATTGTCTAGTTGATTCTCTTAAAAGTATTTTGGAGTTAGTCCATATAGATTGCTAAGCGAAATATTGGGTGAGGTTGTTGTACCCCCACTTTTTCAATTGGAACTTAGGACCTAAGGGTCATTAAGGGTTCACTATCCTATTTTCACTTTGGTGAACGGAACATTTAGTCCCATATATGGAAAACTAAAGATGAAAAAGCTCTCTACAGTCTATACTACTATGATTTTTTGCAATCCATAGTATGACCTTGGGGTCAACACACTGTTGTGTGAGGGACGGGATGTTGGAATGGCTAGTATGACTTCAACACGCACGATCCGTTTGTCTATTCAGTCAGTTCGGGTCGTGAGATTGGGATGTTGATTTACCAAGATCAATCTATGTTTTCATGTTTTATTGAGGTTTTCATTAATATGGGGGATTGTTGGAAAACAATTAATAAAAAAATAATTTTTAAGAAAATAACAACTTATTGTTTTATTTTGTGAATGAAACTTATTAGTCCCACATCGTGGAGTTTCCATTTTTTAGTTGTTTTAAGAGACTATATAAACTTTTTAGTCCCACATCGGGGAGTTCCTCTTCTTAAGTTGTATTATTCCATTATATAAATACATTTCTCTACTTTTGTAAAATATAAGAGAAAGGGGTTTCTTTATATTTAGAGAGACCCCAAAGGAAAAATATTTTTGTATTGTTTTTCTTAAGCGTTTGTTCCTTAAGGGTTTTTTTCGGAGTTGCGAAGCTCAAGTTTAGCATCTATTACATATGCTAGTAGTAGATGTAGTATGGTGTTTTATCCTGGACGCATCCGCCCTATGAGGGATATAACATCACTTTTGGGTGTAGCCAGGAGCTAATGTCTTAAGGACAACGTATTGAACACGTGATTCACTCTGTTTTTCCCAAAGTTTTACCATGTTGTTGTTGCGGAGACCTGGGGAGCTCGTCCGTTTCGTCAAATCGATCAGTTCCGTTATAAATAAGCTAAGTATCAATAACTTTTGTTTGTTTGATTTTCCTTGTTTTTGATTATTGCACCCAACAACTGTTGTAATCGACAAGGAAAACCAAGTGAGAACAAAAACCCCTCTAAATAAAATAAGACAAATAGGTGTGGGTGTAAAGCTGGATTAACTGCACGTCATATCCATGGTGATAAATGGGAAGTTTCGACCTTCCATGGCCTGCACAATCATTTAGTTGTTAGTCCCAACAAAACCCGGATGATGCCTTGCTATTGAGAGGTTCCTCCAAATGTTAAACAGCGTCTCGATGCTAACGACCAGCCATGAATTAAGATGCACAAAAGTTATGTTTCAATTGTTAACGATCACGGGGGATACAATCATATGACTTGTACTGAAAAGGATTGTAGAAATATCATGAAAGAGTTATAGGGTTGAGGCTAGAAGAAGGAGATGCCACCGCTATAATAAGACATTTTATGAACAAGGTAAGCCAAAAATCAAACGAGCACTCAGATTTTTATTATGCTGTTGATATGGATGAAAAAAAAAATATTTGAAGAGCGTGATTTGGGATGATAGTTGGTGTAGAGAAGCGTATAAATAATTTGGTGATGTTGTTAGTTTTGATACTACTTACTTGACCAACAAATATAACATGCCTTTAGCTCCTTTTTTCGGCTTGAATCATCACGGACAGTCTATATTACTTGGTTGTGGGTTGCTATCAGATGAACGAGAGGAAAATTTTATATGGTTATTTAATGAATGGTTGAAATGCATGTATGGGTGTCCTCCTCGAGCAATCATCACTGACCAAGCTAAGGCAATGCAATATGCGATTTTTTTTTTTCCTGCTGCCAGAAATGGATGGTGTATATGGCACATTATGAATAAAGTGCTAGAGAAGTTTGGCATGTACTCTAAAAGGTAAAAAATAATATTTACTCTGCAAGAATTGATATATGATACACAAACTCCAGCTGAGTTTGAAACACGTTGGTAGAAGATATTGCAAAAGTATTTCTTGGAGACCAACAAATGGTTAAGTGATCTATATGATGAGAAAGACCATGTTTTGTGAACAACACATTTTGGGTTGGTATGTCGTCGACCCAACGGAGTGAAGGCATGAACGCTTTTTTTGATGGTTTTCTCCAGCTGAAAACATCTTTAAAATAATTTGTTGAGCAGTTTAAACAAGCACTGAGAAAAAAAAAGGAAAAAGAGTTGGCTGCAGATGCCGAGTCATTGAAGTATATTAAGACTTTTACAAAGAATCCGTTTGAGCAACAACTTTAGCAGTTGTACACTAATGATAAATACATGGAGTTCTCATATGAAATAAAGGAATCCGTTAGTTGCAATATACTTAGCCTGGATGATAGTCATGAGGTATCTGAATATGTTATTCGAGAGGATATTTGGGTAACTGATCAATTCTGAAAAAACCCGAAGTTTATCGTAACATTTAAAAAAAATCAAAACTTGTGAGAATGAAATGGAGAAGGATGCAGAAACATAAATTTCAGTTGATGATGACACATCTTCAGAAGATACGAACTCTGAGAGTGAGTCTGATTCTAATTCTGAACATTGTGATTTCGGTGAAAGCGGAAAGAAGAAGAAAAAGGAAAACAATAGTTGATTTTGATGTTCATTGTAGTTTCCAAAGGTTTGAGAGTAAAGGAATCCTTTGTAGGCATACGATCAAGGTAGTAATACTTAATGAGATCCGGTCTATATCTGACAAATACATCTTAAGGAGGTGGAGAAAAGATGTAAAGAGATCCCATACAAAGGTTAGTGTGAATTTTACTTTTGGGGAGAATAGTGAAGCAAGTTTGCGTTATAATCAGATGTGTAGAAAGTTCAGCGAGGTTGCATATTTGGCTTCAGAAAGCGATGAATAATGTAAATATGTTTATAGGTGGTTGGACTGTAAGATCGATGAGCTCATTGTTAAGCAAAAGGAAGTTGAAAACGCTAAAATGGTTGAGGCTAAAAAAGTTGCACCCACGATCGATGTCAAAGAACCATCAACAAAGAAACGTCCAAGATGACCTAGATCTCCTACGGTAAGTAATGTATGTAATTGTGTATGTCAATTTGTGCAAGATATTTTTATACTGAGACTCTTATGCAGTATTATTTTGGTTCTTATATAGCCAAAAATGGTCACACCACAACAATTTGGCAGCAGTACATTTACAACTGAAACCCCTGGTTCTTTCTCTGAATTACTGTTAAAGTATCATTTTTTAGTTATTCAAGCCTTGTTTTTGTTATACAAGCCTTTAGTATGCTCTTTATTCAATATTATGTATTATTTTTCATTGATAGGAGTCAAATCTTAACCTATGGAACTACACCACTGAAGTCTCACTCAGATTTTCTAATATGTCAGATGTTCCATTTGTTGCCGATCAACTCTTCAAGGAAGCTCTTGCGTCCAAAATGACAACAATGGCTCGTCTGCAATATGAATTAAGCCAGTCTTTTGCTGTGACAATTTTTTTTATTTTGTTTTTGAATTAGTCAGTAATATGCGGGATGAATAAGTGCCGGTATGACAGACTCTGATAGTTACCTGTAATCAAACAAGAACAATAGTAATAAATATGATCAAAAGATAGAGAGATGTCAAATAAGTTTCATTCAGATAATTTTTACTTCACCTTTGTTTATTTGTTTGATTCAGTTGTACCTAATAGCTAGTCATATAGGATTTTAAATTGATCCCTCACTAGAAAATTTTGGTGTTTTGGCATGTTGGTTTAAAACTCAAACAATCTTATCATATACCTGAAAATAGACATGAATGCTTGTTAACGGATTGCGACTACTTTCTAATCAAAGTGTACCAATATATGACCATCCTAAATATGACTGTAGTTTATCATTATCAAATTAAATTTGTTCAAGGGGCAACATCAACGATGTTCATGGCCTGCAGTTTCTGCAGAATAGACGAGTAACTGAACCACTGCTCTTGGGGTGGACAACTTTCATTCCTCTTGCGGCCACCATAGCCCATGGAGGACTAATAGAAAAAATTGTTGCTCGGTACTGAACATAAACTTACAAGTGGTAGCTTTATTAATTCAGTCTACGACTAAGGAACTTCAAAATTTTGCAAGGATTCGTTTAAATGTCCAAATTTTGTATCTTAGCCGTTAATTTTAATCGACGGCTCAAAGAATTGATAGAAACTTAACAACATATTCTCTCACTTACCATTTAATCTGGTAACATATATTTAGGAGATATTTTCACAATCAATTGAAACTCTATCCTAGGTGTATGCCACCTAATGTTGGGAGTAATGGGAGTAGGGATTCCGGGAGTCACAAATCATTTTCGATATAAAAATGATATAAATTTTATTTTGCAAAAAAAAGGGTAATTTTTCCTAAATACTGTGATGTATTATTATTAATAATAATATTAGTATTGTTCGTTAAAAAGATATTGCATGCATTAAGGGGTATAATTTCATTTTTTTGATAAACACTGAGATATTTATTTGTAGATAGACGATTGGCAAGACAATATATAAATTATACAAAAAAGTCAACCATAATTTTGCTAGCCAAAAATATAGAACGTTCAAATATTTTTTGATATTTACGGATACTATAACTAAATCTTTCTATTTATGGATTCGGTGTCTTAATATTTATGGATTCGGTGTCTTTAATCTTTATATAAACCGTTTAACAAAACCATACCCCATTTTTATGACGTCACTTTCTTATGCTTTCTCTTCTTTTTTGTTCTTAGAATTTTTTTCTTGGATTTATCGCTTTGTTATCTGATCTTCGTTTATTGTTAGTTTTGCAGTTATCCATTGGCATGAAAATTGAATTCCTAATAAAACTGTTTCGTTTTTTTGTTAGTTTTGCAGGTATCCAATGGCATGAAAATTGGATTCCTAATAGAATTGTCACGTGAAAATAATTTAACAATCGCTCTCTTTTTTCTTCTTAAGCATTTACCATTTTTCTGATGATTTTGTTACTTGATTTGTTTACGAAGTTTCCCTGTTTACGAAAGAGGTACCATGAAATCTATTGTCTTATATTTCGACTAGACTTATGGGTTTTCTATTCAGCGCACACAATGGCTGTGTTTGTAAGTTAAAAATCAACAGAGGTAAAACTATCTTCTTATGGAGGTCGATAAACACTCAAACTTTTTGTTGTTGTTGTAGTGTTGGGTTTTTAGGCATTTGGTTTAATATACTTTACTATTATTTGATGCAAGTTTGTAAAACTATAGAGGGTCATAGGTACTCAAAAAGACTCAATTTTGTGCTTTCGAAAGTTCAAGTCAGCGGCTATAGGAAAGGGAGAAGGATATTATGCAGATAATGTTGCTTCTGGTTTAAAATGTCATATGGAAAACTCAACGTGTATATACTTTTAGAAATTACTCCATTATATGCGTTGTTCTTGCTTTACCTAAAGAATGTTTAGTAATATGTGTTTGTTGTAGACCAGTTTTCCACAATGCTTATTATGATGACCCTTACACCTTACATGTTAGTGATACGCATTCTTCCTACCCTATGGGTAAATAAGCTTACATATCTCCTTATTTAGTTGTACTGGTAATACCGGATTTTTGGGTCACGGAGATGGTATTTTGCTTCTGTTTGATAACCTATTTATCAATATTTAATAAATAATAAATTTTAGGTCAACATCGTTCGTCTTGTATGCTTGTCCGATATGTGCATATATAACCAGCAACGAATGATTAACAAAGTATGAATAACGTAAGATTTAATTGCAATGTAGTAACTTTAAGCAATAATTCGTTCGGTTGTATAACTTAATATGACATACGAATTGTATGTCAATGTTCAGATTCGGTGACTAAATTTTGCAGTCACCGAATCTAAATCCTCAAAACTGATTAGGCTATTTATACCAGTCATCACTTATAGAACTATTGTTATACATAGAGGGATTAGGGTTTACAAACCAAATATACTTCCGAAAGCGAATCAACCTTATATATATATATATGAGACATTCATTCTCAGATGTTAGTACAGCTTCCCACATACCCTGATCATGTTCTTGTACCTTACACCCAAAATATACAATTACACATTGTACCTTGATCAGTTCATCGAATTATTATTTTTTAGTGTGATGAGAACTTGTTCCCTGGTTTGAATCACAATTTTTCCTCTCGTAACAGATTTTTCTTTTAAGAGTTTATTATATTCTGGTGCAAGCTTTCAACTTCTACTTTAACATTTACGTCTTGTTTCCGTCTTTGTATGAAACCCATTTATTCATTTTTATGTAATCGGGGGAGGGTCATCTGTAAATTATTTGTAGTTTTACACCCTATACATCAACCATTCATCGGTATATAATGGGTGTAGTGTCCGGATAATATAATATTTTGTAATGACCATGTAAATCTTAATTGATGGAGTTAAAAGTTGGTACTGTAATTTGTAAATAGCCTATATATATAATGTTATGATCATTGATATATTGATTCAGACTTATAATTTAATAACCATGCGAACAAATAAAAAAATACAAGCTTAGTCCATCGGTATGACCGAACTTGGCTATGAGTAGTATAACATCCTTTCCTTTGGAAATTTGTAAGGTCGTGAAAACCCATGGTCTTTTCAATTTCCCCCCACAAATAATTGTCTGTTTTCCCCATCTGCATTCAACTTTCTTCCCACCTCAACTCACCTCGTTAATGTCAAATCACCTCGTTAATATCGGATACATCCACAAAATCCCCCCACCCCACCCACCCACCTACCCAAATTGTTACATGAAACTGGTATAGCTGAATTTCCTATGTATGACCACACGAATCACAATATTTCCTCTCATGTTATCATCATTTCTTCATAACCTCTTGTTTTCTAAATAATCTGAAACTTATTTCAGCCTCTTCAACCAATCTCGGCAGCGCTAGGGACAACTGAGGGTAGGATTTTCGGAGATATTTGTTGCAGTAAACATTTCGTATATGAATTCAAAGTTTACATTTAGATGATTAAATACTAAATTAATTCATTAAGAAGAATTCAGCTGTGAATGATGTTACACATTATATATTTGGTTGTACTTTTTTATAGGACAAGGTTTAGTTTATATTTTTTGTATATTGATCCAGGAAAGAGCAAAGTTGTTTTGTCTTGTTTTATGTTTGCTATGATGATAGAAACTTTGTGGAATTAGTTGAAATATTGTATGATGATGTCTTTGATGAATGTATATCAATGCAAAGTGCTTCATATATCTTTAGATTTTATGTCATTACAGTTTTAAATTCTGATATCTTGACGCAGTTAATGGAGACGTTCCTTCATTTGTCAAATCCAAATGACGGATTGGAAACGTTTCTACAAAGATGAGTAATGATATTCATATTGCATAAAAACATTTTCATCCTCCATTTGGAATGAGATGAATAGTTTATGATGAACTCTGGACAACTATAGCGAGTTATTGTTATGGTCAAGGCTCTTTTTTATTGAAAAATTATTACCACGTATGGAAAAAAAATTAATAAACTATTTGAACCCTGTGACTAGGTAAACACAAATTTAATTACCTTTGGTTGACTAATTCTCCTTTATGCCGTAGACGTCCACCTAGCTAATTTGGTCATAAGTTTGGTGGATTTGAGAACACAAATATCAATACCTGGTAATCTTTCTTTCTTTCTTCAAATGTTTTTAAGTTAAAACTACCATATAGTCCTAGAAATAATATAATAGAGTTAGTTTGGTCCTGTTGACCTAGTCAACTGTCTATATATTGCTATTTGGCCTTAAAAATTATTGTTTGGTCCTAGGGTGGACAATACCCATGCGGGATGACATCATGGATGATGTAATTGTCTTTTGGTAGTGGTAGAAATACCTTTTGGGGACCATATATATACTCAATTATTAAGAGAATGGAATCATTTTCAGATTTGTTTTCTCTTTCCTCTCTTTTCAGATCTACTTTTTTTCTTCTTGTTTTTGCTTATGAAGATGATGAAGACGACAACGATGATGATGGGCGATGATGATTTTCTGTGTTCTTCTTCTCTGCTACTATTGTTTTTGTTGAAGATGATGAAGATTTAAAGAATTAACTTTATACTTTGATCTTTTTATTAGGTATTCATTCGAAAAAATGAACTCTGATTTTTGTTGTGTGTTCATGTTAAAGAATGAACTCTGTTTTTAGATCTTGAATTATTAGGTTTCGAATGAACTCTGTTTTTTATGGAACTTTGTTGTGTGTTCATGTTAAATAATGAACTCTACTTTAGATCTTGAATTATTAGGTGCTCATTTTGATGAATGAACTCCGTTTTTTTTTTGTTCATTTTAAAGAATGAACTCTGTTCTAGGTTTGAATTAGTTTGTTTTTGATAGGTGTTCATTTTGACGAATGAACTCTAATTTTTGTTCATAATAATGGACTTTGATTGGGTGTTCATTTGAAAGAATGAACTCTGATTTTTGTTCATAATAATGGACTTTGATTGGGTGTTCATTTGAAAGAATGAACTCTGATTTTTTGTTCATAATAATGGACTTTGATTGGGTGTTCATTTGAAAGAACGAACTCTGATTTTTGTTGTATGTTCATTTTTAAGAATGAACTCGAATTTATAAAAAGCATTACCAAACACCTGATAGTTCATCAAACAGAATGAACTCCTGCAAAAATAATAAGTAGGAAGTTGAGAGTTCATCAGAGAGCATGAAATCAAATAATTATGGAAATAGAAAAGTTACGGAAATTAATGTTAAAATAGTACGAAAGGCTATTTTTGTCCATTTTATATTTTCAAATAATTATGGACCAAACAAGAAACGCCTTTTCCCACTGGACCAAATAGTCTTGGGACCACCTAAAAAAGGACCAAACGATAATTTACCCTATTTTTAATTATCCAGTAATCAACTCTTATTTATGCATAAAACGTGGATACCTAAACTGTTACAGTAGGCCCCTTATCACAAGGGGATTGAAGGTTGTGTGGTTATTCTAGGAGTCTTTCTGAATAGATTTTCGTTAACTTTTCTGAATCCGAAAATTTTCCTCTCATGGTAATAATTTTATGACGCTAAAACATTAGGAACGCATATATCCGTTCCTAATTGTTTCTTTTGTACATCATGGTTTTGTGTTACACCAGACTTTACAATTTTTGAATTTAATTCGAAGCAATGGTCAAATTGGTCGAATTCATTCGATTTGATAGAGTATAATATAGTTGGAGTTCCCAAATACTTGATTGAAACACCAAAATTCATTATTTCAGGCTAAATTAATATCATGTCTTAAAAAAAATGAAATCCTTACACAAAGACACTAATTTTACAAGCCATTCATCCAGTACACCCAACATTATGATAACATACTCATAAAATGATAAAGAACTGTCGGGATCCTCATAAGTATAGATATACTCTTTTACATAATTATGTAAATCCTAAAGGCTGGGAAGCAAATCTCTCTATTGTTGAACATTCAACATCTTCCCGACATCAATATTACCAACCAGTTAGATCGCCCGACTTACTTTTATTTTTTGAATAGAAGAGAGAAAGAGATTAGTGATTTTAGGTTTTGAATTAGTTTAGTAGGTCTTTACTTTACAAGTTTTGACTGTTAAAGTTTGGAAATTTATTGTGGTCAATCAAAATTTAGAGTTGGGTTCCGCCTATTAAAGACAAGTGAAATAGTACTTCAAACCCTAACATGAAAAGGGTTCGACCAATTAAAAGGAATATTACTTCAAACCAAACTTGTCCCTTTTTTTTTTGTCATTGTAGCGGATTCAGACGATTAAAATATCTTATTGTGCGTACTTAACTTACCAGTCCCCCACCCCTCCACCCCTACCCCATTCATATGCCTCATATTTATATACCTATTCCACGGATGAACCAGGAAAATACAAATCATGATTCTTCTGTTATCATAACCATAAATATCATGATTCAAACAAGTAAAATACCATCTCCATCTCTATCGACGTACTTTTCAGTACTTTTGTTATTCCTCTTCTCGAACAACTCAAATCATAATGTTCCCTCTCAAAATAGATCTACAATTCATTAGGATCACACGATTAAATGGTTATATGCAGCCCTTTGTTGTTGTTAGAGCAATGCTCGGTTGAACCCACAAGCTTTGTTATCTCAAGCTTATTGTCAATGTTAGATGATCAAAACTATATCGTGATTTCTAGTCTACTAAGTCAAGTCCGGACTAGAATAGAATTTAGTATTTGAGTATCACCCTCGAAGACTGAAGATCGGCGAAGACATTTGGATAATGTTAGAGCATAGCTCGGTTGAACCCACCAAGCGTTGGTATGTCAAGTTTGATTGTCATATTTTAGTGTGTCAAAACTCATCTAAGAGTCGCTTGATTACTAACTAGAGACAACTTCGGTTAGGTTAGACTAGAAAGTCTAGGAATGTTGAGACATACAAGTATTACTCGAAGACCTGAAGAACATGAAGAAGTAACGAGCTATAACGACGACATCATCCTTCCTCTTGAGGTTAGTAATATTGACTTGAACTGTTTCATTCCTAACGTATCTTTCAAGTCGTGCTATATTGAAAACATAACCGCGAAGCTGTGTATTGGATATATTACTCTAGTAGTGAGACATGATCACATGATCATAGTATTAGGGAACTAGACTACGAAGTATAACACTTATCTTTTGAGCTTCGTAGATATGACATCGACATAATCTGATGAATGCTGTTATGATTATGTGAATGGGTAATGGTGAAGATTTCATCCTAGGAAACAATGTTTTACATTTGTTTAAAGGAAGTACATTCATGAACTTGTTTTATGAATCGAAAGGGAAATCGCTAGGCTTATTGGTACGGCTATTCATTGCAAATCTTTGGATTACCAATATGTGTGAGATGGTAGAACCGATCGTAACTTTGTTATGTATCTTGGTACAACTAATCACAATGCTTGACTTATGATTTGGTATGACTAGTTTTGATTAATTAGTGTAACCGATCCTAAGTAATCACCTGAGATGGTATGATCGATATTTGTAATTGGTGTGACCGATCCTAGTAATTGGTGTGACCGATCACAGAGTGTTGTGTAACCGATCCTTATAATTGGTGTAACTAGTCCTAGTAATTGGTGTAACCGATCCTGGTAATTGGTGTAACCGATCCTAGTGACTGGTGTGACCGATCACAAGCAATAACATGAGTATATGGTAACCGGTCCTGGTAATTGATGTAACTGATGTAATCGGTCCTGGTAAATTGTGTGACTGGTGTAACCGATCACAAGTGTTTCCATATTAGGGTATAACCGATCCTAGTGATTGGTAGAACCGATTGAACCCATGGATGTGATTTGATATTTGATCAATCACATAGTAGTCTTGGAATACAGGTGAACCAATTCTAAACTTGTTTGGAAGTGTGGTATAACCGATTCCAAGAATAAATATGAATATGATTTATAGAGAAAAGATGTCAACATACTTTGAACATAGACAATAACTCTTATCATTTATTGTTCAAAGATATTCCTTAGTACTCAAGGAGATCATGTACCGAAATTAATTGAGAATCTTTTAATTAAGGTTTTTGGTTATATATGCTTTTAATGACCAGCAATTAAATCCATATCTCTAGAGAATAAAAATTAGTAATGTGCATTTACTAATTGGAGATTTTCTATTGAGAGATTCCGGAAAATATTGGACAAGCATTTACATTATGAAAACCGAATTTTGCCATTCATTGCATATCTTGAGAATATTTTCGTTTTTGGAAATTCCGTGGTGTCCAAACATCCTTGGTCTATAAATACCTAAGTTTGCATTTCTAGAAAACTATCATAAGAGCCAGGCAAACTTCATCTTTTTTTGTTTCTGGTGGAGCCTCTATCTGGAGAGGAAAGTACCCTAATTAGGCGAAATCTCTTACGACCGCTCGTTTAAAGACTTTTGTGGGATCAAGAAGCTCTATGAGTACATTTGGTGGGAAACTAGATAATTGAAGTGTTATTAGTTTTCGATTGATTTGATTGACTAACGGTTGTTGAAACTTTGATTGCACCTAGTTTGTTTATTCTTGAGAATCTTATCTTCTGATATAAGATTCACTCAAACTAGATCGAAGTATCGACAGGATCTTTAGAACTGTTTGTAGATCTAAAGACATCTTGTGATAATACATTGTTAACAGACTCCGTTCTGTGCGTGATTGACCACAAGAGATTCAAGTGGTGTTTTGCAGGATTAATTACAAATTAAAGAAGATTTGAAGACGAAGAAGATTTCTTATTGGTTTCTCATATCTTTGTGTTGCACAAACCTTGATCGGCTGGGATCCAACTAGAATCAGATTTATTTGATTGATAGTTGCGTGAGATCGGCATTCACAATATATCTCTTTGAGATTTATTTGGATTGAGTGTGAATCTAAACTTGGCTACTTCGGTAGTTATTGGATAGATTGATCTAACTAGGCAAAAGAGTTTATTAGCTTAAACGGAAGAACCTTTGCATATGACTTGAGATATCTTATCTTAAAGAATCAATAGAGTTGTTACCAAACAGATTTGTTGTTCCTTTACTATTTGGAATAAGATCCAAAGGAATTGTTCCAGTGCGTGCACTCATCGAAGTCGTAAGCGCAGGGATACTGAGGAAACTAAGTGAACTAGGGGTAGTTGCTTGGTCTCAACTATACGAAGTTGGTTTAGAATTTGTATAGCGGCTTAATTCTGAGAGTATTCAATTCTGGACTAGGTCCCGTGGTTTTTCTGCATTTGCAGTTTCCTCGTTAACAAAATCTTGTTGTGTCTTTTACTTTACTATTTCCGCAATTATAATTGTTTTATTATAATTAAAAGTAAAATACACAAACGTCAACTCCGATATACTTGATAGTGATCTTATAGAGTTTGGTTAAGTCCGAACCTATTATCAAGTATCACACTTTGGTTGCCATATTGCCTCGTCTCGTATCCATAGACAATCACACAAAGTGTGAACACCGATTTGTTGTATTGTCTCGACTTTGTACATAGACGATCACTTTCGATAGGAGGACTTGTAGGTGGATAAATAAAAGATTGTGGTGTATTTGGGTACCCTCATCTTTTTAGATAACTTCTTTTATCAGGTATGTGAAGACTGAACCATTCTATTTTACAAATTATCTTACCATTATATCTTTTAAGACTATGTCGTATGACTTCTAGTAGATTTACAAAGAAAAAAATTCATGTCAAGTATCTCGAAATATGATTCAAGCATAGATGTTCAAAGGTCCTTAACAATTTTAGTTCGAAACAATTTATTATTCGAGAATTAAATTGTGAATCAATTGAAAATTTCTCATGCAAAAGATTTTATGATTTAGGAATATTTCAAACATCATAAGAGAGAAATTCAGAACTTCTGATATTTCTGCTCAGGGTTGGTTGGCAAGCCAGTTTGCTAACCATAAATATTTGAGTTTCAGAAATATAGGGAAGGTTGGCGAACTAGTTCGCAAACTGCAATTTTAGTTGGGCACAGTTCAAGAACTGTGATGAACTGAATTTTTATGTTGGTATAAAAGGCTTAAGGTTGGCGAACCCAGTTTACGAAAAGAGTACGTCTGAGTTCTCGAGCCGATTGGGGTTGGCGAACCATAGCACCCTGACTCCTAAAATTTAGCCTTACGGTTCAAAAACCGTTTCACCAGCAGTCCCAGTAGAAATTTAGTATGCTCAAAGACTTATTTTTTAAATATGTTTAGCATTTATATGACTCTCTTAAGCACTTCTAAGACTTCATTGCTCACTAAAAACACTTATGTGTGTTCATCATGATTAAACTCTTAGGTGTTTAAATGAACATCAATTTGCTTATAGTTCGAAAGGCATATTTTCCAAAACACAATAGTGATTATACACGGTTAACCGGACCACTGTGCATATTTTTATTTTGTATTTTCAAGACTAATTCTCACATGCTTGTTTTAAACCCTAACTAGAGTTTCATCTAATTAAAGAAAGTGTTTGCTTGATTCACAAGTTATCTTAGCTTGAATTCTTAGCAACCCTCAGTTTTGAAAAACTATAAATAGAGATGTTTCTTTCAACTAGGAAATTCAATCCTTACACTTTTGTGTTTTAGTTGATTGCTGGAGTCGTCCTTTATTGACCATGGTTTCCTATGAGAAACATAATTAGGTCAATGACTGAAAGAATTCTCTTTGGGGATTCGTGAATCCGGGTTTGACTATCTTTACCTTGATAGTTCGTGTATCCTGATCTTACTTTTCTGTTATCGAGGTTCTTGTAATCTCTTTCAGGCAAGATAGATAGAAATCACAAAGTTCTCTTCGACTCAGACTTTGTGATTCCTCAAGAAAAATATCTGAAAACTATTCTTAATTAATAAGTTGAAGATTGTTCCTGAGAAGTAGTAAAATATCCATCCTTCTTATCTAAGTGAGTGTAAGTGTTCCGGATTGTGAGGTTTTCCAGATTTAGGGATGCACATGGGACGGTACGGTACGGGTTTTCCCAGACCCCGGTACCTGTACCTCCTAATGACCGGTCCCATGTTCTGGGTACCTGTACCTGTCCCAGTGCTGTACTTGTACCAGTAGTACCCGTACGGTTCTAGACCGGTACCGGGTTTTTACTCCAACCCATTACAGTGAATTATATCTCAACATCTTCAGTTTCGATCACAAACCATTCTAGTAAAACCACCCATCTTCAACTGAGTTCAAATCAACTGCATGAAACCATCCATCACCACCAATTTGAAATCAAGACCTTTGAACTTCATTCTACATATCAATTACTACTACTCTTTACCAAAATCATCTCCTCTGCCACAAATCACTCAAAACCTTCAAAAACAAAACACTAATATTACTGGAAAACCAATTCATCACAAGAGACTAGGTTTTACCTGTAACTTTAGTCTAATCCATTCAATTGATTCAAACCCCATCTCAAATCACAATTTTCATCTCCTTAATCAAACCCCTTTTCATGTCTATCGCCATCACCGGGTAGTTCAACAACAACAACAATTGAAGAACAGTAAAAAAACAATTACATTGAACCAATTTATAATTATCTGCATCATCATCAATCTTATACCATGATTCGTGTCAAACCCAGATGTAATCATCCTTCCAGACCTTCAATTTCATCTTCCAAGTCTTATTTGAATTCTCTTATGAAGCCCTAAACTTTTAATTCATCATCAAATCAACTTCACAACATCAATTAATGATAACCTTTTGCTCTACATCAATTAGTAACTCTACTATTTCAATCAATTCTTTTTCAATCTACAAAATCCATCTAAAAACCCTAATTTGATTCTCTCAGATGTATCTCCTCGATCTCTAATATCTTTCTCTTCATTAATTTACAACAACCTCATCTGAAACCCACAAACAAAATACTTTGGATAATGTTAATTGTTATTTCTGTCGTTTAGTAATCGGAAGAATAGTGATCGGAAGAAGAAAATGGGGTTCTCATACTCGTAGCAGAAGAAAAATGGGAAGAAGAATCGAGAAATAGATGAGGAATTATCTTGTAATTCTCATATTACAATACCTAGATTGTAAGGATATGATTCATCTTTAGAGTTCTAATCAAAGGCTAGGATTAAACAGGTAATATGGTCCGGTACATTAAGGGAATCAATTGCGTAGAGCCTTGCGAGGTTCAAGAGACGTAAGGAGCGCGAATGTAACTGAATCTCTTGGAGGGTGGATGAGGTCTCAACTATATTCCAGTCTGAATTATGATAGTAGGCTAGTGGCTTAATACAATTTGGTGTTCAAATGCGGACGAGGTCCCGAGGTTTTTCTGCAGTTGTGGTTTCCTCGTTAACAAAACTTATGGTGTCTTGTGTTTTTCCTTTTTCGTATTATATTGTTTATCTTTGTAATAGGATTTACGCAAGTAGTACGTATTCAATCATAGTAGATACATCCATCTAATTGTGATCGATTACGATACTTGTTTATTGTGGATTTTGTATCTTGAAATATAGATAACAAGTTTATTACTTGGCAGATCATTCCGATAGGATTATCTGGATATGACTAGATTGATCTTGGATATTGATTTTCGGGATCGTCCAAGTACTCTTCTTAACAATCAGGTTAACAGTATCCCTAGCCTATACTGACTGACTGAGAAGAGATAGAGATATAAACTCCATATAAGTATAGTCAAGGATCATTAAGTTGGTCTTCTTGAAATTGTATTAGGTTTTTTCGATGCAGGTTTCCGAACGAAAAAGTTGGTGGTGTACTTGGTACACCCTCCTTTCAGTTATAGCTCATCATTGATAACAATTGTGTGTGTACATTCTTCACAATGATCATTGTTATGCGAGTGATTATACCTGAAGTGGTGAACAATGAGCTAAAGGTTTCATTTGTAATTATAATATGAAATATTTGTTATCACTGAAAGATAATAAATTTGTCATTTTTATTAACTCACAATGATTTAATTATTTTGAAGGGTTCATATATCAATGAAAGACAATAAATTTTTCATTTGTAATTGTAATCTTAATTGTTTCATATTATCAGATCACTTCCGTTGCTGACCATTTCAAATTCAATCAAGCGTGTGGTTGAGCCATCATCAGGAGCGCCTCATTTTTAACATTCCATGTAATATGAATTGAGGAAATATTTTTAACATAGTAGGAATTTTCGCAAATGATTGTAAATAGAAAAGGTCAGAACAGTGTTCTAACCTCGGAAAGAGAAAATACTTAAAATAAATTTTTCTTCCAACATAACAAACATTCCATTAAAGATTTTCTCAAGCCATAATACAAGGAATTATATTATATTTTGGTAACACGTAAAAAATACATGACGAGTGTACATGCAAAGATAACCTAAGTTCGTGCATATTGTGGATGTGCAAAAAACAAAAAACAGGGTTCGATCACGTAACCTAAGTTTCTCCACATTGTGGATGTGGAAAAAAAAAGACAATATGGAAGGTAAAATCATGATCCGTCTTCAATTTCACTCCTTTAGAAGATTTTGAAGATGATAACGATCGATACTTGAGAGGAAAATTCGTGATATGATCGAAAAAATACCGAAAGATGTAAACTCATCCGTATAAACACGAAAAACATTATGATAAGGTTTATCGAATTTCATAAGAAAATATTTAGGACAAAACTCTCTCTTGAACAAAATGAACCAATCCGGTGAACTGATGTATAGGCCAAAGTTTCGTTTTATACAACAATAATTACTAGGTATATGTATGGACTTGAAGTATAATAAAGGCTCTGAACTCTATTACTCGGTTAACACAAATTAAATTACCTCGTTGAATATTTGATCATTTCCCTTTATTGACTAAGTCCTAAATTTCCTGGTATACGATAATCTCGGTACTATTCTCCTATTTATGTCCTATTTTTTGTGTTATTGACCAAGGCTAACCCTATCCAGTACTTTAAGAAGGACAGCTGGTATATTTTCTAACGACTCAACTTATTTATGTCATTTTTTTATTTTACTTATTATACGTGGATCATCAAATTTATTAAAGTGTCTCATTATAGCCATTTTGGATTCGTAATTTTGTATAATGAACTTCCTAAGTCTGGATTCAGATGTTTATATATTGAACTTTCCGCATCACCTTGTATTATTTTTAATGATTCATTAGAGGAATAACTATTCAAAAACCTCAAACTTAAATTGAATAAGGTGTTCATTACATATAAAAAAAGAGAGTTCTAGAGCTCTGGCGACTGAATCGGGCGACTAAACCGGCGATCAACTCGGTTAACCGAGTCATCGAGAAATTCTAGTTTTCTAATATTTTAATCCTTAGATTCTCTCTTCATGATTTAATCCCCATATTTTCTTTATGAATTCTTTTGTCTGATTTGTTTTTCAATGATCTGTTAAAATTTATTTAAGTCCTCTTGGTTATATCGTTTGTCTTTGCCCTAATTTGGTTTTTTGCCATTCAATGTTTTAAATTGATTTCTGTTTTCCATGTCTAGCAGGCTATGTTGTAAAAGGCGCTCTGGGCGCTCGCCTAAGCGCCAAAGGCGTGCGAGTCGCAGCAAGAGCGCCCGACCGCCCAGATTTTTAGGCGATAAATACCTCTGTTTATTTTTTTTCCTGATTATCCTAAATTACCTTTCATTAAACTTTTCTTTCCGTATTTGATGGTTGATTGTCGTGAAGGGTGATTTATTCTCATTGATGAATGATATTCTCCATAAGTATTCTGTGTAATATCAATTTCAGCAACCGTCAATGATAAAAATATGGAAAGACAGCAACAATCAAGGATAAAAATACGGAAACATCATTAATAATGAGATTATAACATTGCTGCATATCATCCTCAATTAGTAATTGAAAAATGGAAACTTCATTAATGGTGAGATAATAATTATTGCCACATATAACCTTCATCCCCAATCAATGGTTAAAATATGGGAACTTCATTATCACGGCAATATCAACCCATGGCATGGACAATGCATGATCGACGTATGGAAACTTTATAGATAGTGAAATATTAAATATTAATGGAAAATCAATCACCATGGACAATCAATGATCAAAATATATGTAAAAAAATTATAATAAGTATTAAGGGATAACGTGATTATGTAGTTTTGTTTGGTTGAATTTGTGTTGTCACCTATGTGAGAAAGAGCATGAGATTCACTTTTGTTGTCTTTTTTTTTTTTTTTTGTGTGTGTGTGTGTGTGTGTGTGTGTGTAAGTTTACTACTTTTCAGATTGAATGAAGACTCATGGTTTCTCTTGGGACCGAGTTCTTTCGTTATCAAACAATTCAATGTTATAGGAATCTGTCGTAGAAATCTAAAAGTGCATAAACTGTATTAGTGATCGACTAGGGTGCCTTAGGCGCGCCTAGGCGATAGGCTCGGCGTCTCACCTTGCCTAGCGCCCAATACAACATAGCTAGCAGGTATTGCTAAAGTGCATGGTTTTTCTCTCTGCCAAAGGTTCCCCTGTTTTTTAAAGGTTGTCTCGTCCCCTAAAGGTTTTGAAGTAATGGAAGGAAAATTGATTTCTGAGAGCTCTTTTCTCAATGGAGTTAGTTATCAGGAAAATACGAAAAGATGGCCTGGTCGAAGCCAATTGCATAATCATGGGCGGTGGATGCTTAATCAGCTTGGATTGATGATTTATCACTTCATTTGTATGATAAGTGGTGCAAAATCTCTGAAGTCTTCTACACGTTGCAAGAAAAATACATGTAACATCAATATAAATGGATCTGGCAAGAGTATTTGTTTTCACCAATTTCTTCGTTATGGTGTTGCTTGTATTTTTCTTTGCTCCAATGTCTAGAAAATCAATAGCAGAGGTTTCTGAACTCATTGAGCGAATTAAAAATATTAATCTAGAGGAAGACGAGCAAATCAGAAGAGTAATCAAGTACCCAAATATCAAACTCAGTAAGGAAATCAAAAAATGGGAAATTTGCTTGATTGGAAAAGTGTTTTGTGAGCATACAATGAGCGTTGATAAAGCTGAGCAAGAAGCAACAATGGTATGGAGGCATGGTCATTTTCAAATCAGAAGTCATGCTAAAAACAAGTTTACCTTTCGGTTTTATGAACGGAATGAGTATAATTATGTGCTGGAGAATAGTCCTTGGAGTTTTGATGGTTATCTAATAGTATTCAGAGAGTGGAATCCTTATGTTACAACAGAGAATCTTGATTTTCATACTCGGCACTTTTGGATTGATATTAAGAAGCTGCCACCCAAATTTCTTAATGTTGAAGTGGAATATCAGATAGCAAGCACTCTAAGAAATCCTCTCAAGATCGAACCAGGAGATGGCAACCCAAATGATACTAATGAAGTAAGAGTTTTAATTGAGTTCAATATTTCAAATCCAATGTTAAGAGGTCTTCTTACAGAAAATGCAACTAAATATTCTCAGTGGATTCCTATCTATTTCCAGAAACAGCCAAGGAAACTTTGCCCAGCTTGCCTTATCCCGGATCATGTAGAGAATGAATGTACCGACAAAGCTAAGGATGTGCAAACTATTGCTGGATATATTTTGAAATTTGGGGAAGATTTTGGAGAGGTTATTCATCCAAGGCAAAATAATCCTAAACATCAACAGGGGGAGAAATTTTTAATTTCTCCAAAGAAGAATCGAAGCAAAAATAGAATGGAAAAGAAGCATTTTCAAATTCCTAAAGACGGCTATCATGTCTCTATTATTTATTCCTAATCTGAGGGAGGTGGAGAATCCTTAACAGCTAGAAGGCCAAAAAGAAGTAGAGAAATGTCAAGGGCTAGTAGCAGTGCCAGTATTGATATAGATTATTCGGAGACTGGTAATCAAGTTCAAGAATATATGGAGGAATACTCCCAGCAAATTCATTATCACAATTTTCCTCAATAAATGGAGCAAATGCAGCAAACAATGTACAACTTTTCTCAAGCTGGGGGATGGGACAATCAAGTTATCCAAGCCTTTGGGGAACATAAGGCAGAGCAGGAAAATCATGTTTTTACTCATAAACTTTTATCTTTCAAGTTTCCTTTGTTTAACTTCAAACTCATACATTTAGGGATCCGTCAATCACATAATCTTAGAATTTATTATATTTCTATTACTAGAAGTCCCTTGATTTTATTACTTTTCAATTCTATGGATATAAAGATTCTTGCATGGAATGTACAAGGATTAGGCAATAAACATACTAGAAATCATCTTAGGGATTGTATTTCCAAATATAACCCATATATCATTTTTCTATCGGAGACTAAACAACATGAGAAAATGCTTTCTTTTTGTTGCATGATATGGGTTATCCACATGTTTGGTGTTACAATAAAAAAGTTAAAGTAGGAGGTTTGGATGTAATGTGGAAGGATAGTTTTAAAATAGAACTTATGCATTACACAGATAGTATAGTAAATTTCATAGTGCATGCTGGTCCTTAGAATGCACAGTGGGTTCTAACTTGTATGTATAGTTCTTGTTACAATGATGAACGAAATATTCAGTGGAGTCTAATTCAGGAGATGGGTCAAAATATGAATTTTCCTTGGATAATTATTGGAGATTTAAATGCCACCTTATCTCATCATGAAAGACAATCTTTCTCAACTCATAAGTCTTCAACACCTGAATTCATTCAACAAACAATAGATTCTTTTGGTCTTCAAGAAATTCAATTTTCAGGTAACCCATTCACCTGGACAAACAAAAGAAACTCCCAAAAACTATTTAAAACTAGACTCGTCAGAGCCCTAACAACAAGTCAATGGTTTTCTATTTTTCCAAATGTTATTGTTCATCACCTCATTCCAATAGGATCTGATCATGCACCCATACTATTAAAAACCCCACCTCAGCTAGAATATCTTTACAAACCTTTCAAAGTTTATGAAACTTTGACCAAACACAATTCTTTCAAACCAATGATTCAAGAAAGTTGGAAGGTGAAACAATCAGGTTCTCCGGCTTCAAACTTCAATATGAAGCTCAATAAAGCAAGAGTTAGTATAAGAGAATGGAAAAGAAATGTTTTTGGGAACATTGGTGGAAGAATACAAACTGTTTAAGAGAAAATTAAGCACATTCATGGGAACTCAGATAAAGAACTATAGGAGCTAAAAAGTTTGCAAGAGGAACTTCAACAGTGATATCAAGTCAAGAATGGTATTCTTTTTCAGCAATCTAGAGAGAAAGTTTTGAAAAGTCAAGATAGAAATTCAAAGTATTTCCATGCCAGAGCTAATTTCAGAAGATGGAGAAATCAGATAGATTCAATCAAAGATGATCAAGGTAATTGGTATAATTCTAGGGAGGATATCCAGAATCTTCTTATATCTCATTTTAAGGCTATATCTACTACAACAAATCCTCCTCAATATTCAGATGTGTTCAAGCTAATAACACCATGTATTTCAGCTAAGGATAATAAAGAATTGACCAGAATTCCTTGTAATTATGAGATCAAAGAAGCGGTATTTCAAATCAATTCTTGGGCATCTCCGGGGACGGGTGGTTTTCAAGCAGGTTTCTATCAGAAATACTGGGATGTTGTCGAATTTGATATGGTGGCGATGGTACAACATTTTTTTTGAACAAGGTATATGTTAAAGAAGATGAACCATATTTACCAAGTGCTAATTCCGAAGAAGCTCTGTGTAGAAACGCCAGCAGATTTCAGGCCAATAAGTTTATGCAATATAACTTACAAGGTAATTTATAAAATTCTAGCGAATCGATTAAACAAGCATCTGAATAGAAACATATCTCCTTGGGAAGCAACGTATGTTCCAGGAAGGAATATTTTAGATAATACCATAATAGCTCATGAGATTATAGATTACATGAAGAAAACAAGAGTTTTTCAGGGTTTTGTGGCTATAAAGTTAGATATGGCTAAAGCGTTTGATAGGATGAAATGGTCTTTTATTCTAAAAATAATGAAACGTCTGGGGTCTAATGAAAAATGGTGTCAAATGATCAATCAATGCATCAACACTTCTTCCATCTCCATACTTCTGAATGGATCTCCAACTCCAACTTTTACTCCTTCAATAGAGTTGCATCAAGGTGATGCTCTTTCTCCTTATATTTTTATTTTGTGCATGGAAGCTTTTAGTAGAATGCTTCAGTCAGCAGTAAGCAACAAAGTTATTATCCCAATTCAGCCAGTTCCTACAAGTCACAAAGTTCACACATTTATTCTTTGCAGATGACTGCATTTTATTTTCAAGTGCTTCGGGAAAGTCAGTTCAGTATCTAATGAAGATTATAAATAATTTCTGTGAAGTCTCTGGACAAATGGTCAGTCTTAGTAAATCTAGCATTCATTTTAGTAATAATCTTTCTGAAGCAGCAAGGTTGGATCTTACAGAAATGGTTAAAATGCAGAAAATGCCATTGAAAGAAAAATATCTGGGAGTTCACCTGTTTATTGGAAGAAATATAAATCAGTGTCTCGAAGAAACATGGGAGAAGATGGATTCAAAACTAAAAGGCTGGCAAGGCAAGTTAGTAAACCAGTGGAATAAGAGTAAACCAAATGGTGCTTGTCTCATTGGCTGGAAAGAAGTGAATAAACCTAAAAGATATGGAGGATTGGGTTTCAAAAATACTAAAGTCTTTAATGAAGCACTGTTAATTAAACTTGCATGGAGGATGGTTCAAGAGAAAGAAGCTGAATGGGTTAAATTGTTACAAGCCAAATACTTTAGAGGTTTAGACCCTTTACATAATGAAGTTAAAGAAAAAGGCGCATGGATATGGATAAGCATTCAAATAGGTTTAAAATGGGTTAAGAGATATCACATTTGGAAGTTGGAAATGGTTCAAGTATTGAATTTGGTAGAAATAACTGGCTTGGAAATGTAAAAGAGGATAATTATATTTCTCAAATTCCAACCAAGCTGAATAGAAGAATGTTGGTGTCATGAATTGATTGATACTGAGAATGAAAGATGGAAAGAACACAAGTTGCAAGAAATATTTGCAAATGAGCAGATTAATCAGATTAAAAATATCAGAATTACCCCCATGGTAAAACAAGATACTCTAAGATGGTATTTAACTAAAAATGGTAGATTCACAGTAAACTATGCCTATAATGCCATCTTGGCTTATGAAGATAAGAATATAGATAAGAGTCAGGAGAGAATTTATTTGATGATATGGCATTTTCAGGTGACATTTAATTATCAGATGTCTCTATGGAAAATCTTCAAAGATATACTGCCAGTTTCGATTAAATTCTATAGCTCCATCAGGAAGGAAGAGACTATTTGTCAAATGTTCAATCAGAGTGTAGAAACAACGGACTATCTTCTTCTTCATTGTCCTTTTGCAAGGGCAATATGGTTTGGTATCTCTAACTCTATTTATCAGGGGGATTTGAAATTTAGCTCTCTTAGAGACTGGATTAGGTTTTGGAATGATAAACAAAACATAGTCTCCATAGCTAGAAAACATAATATCAATCTAGCAGTAATCTCCATGTGGCACATCTGGAAAAGTAGATGCTCTACATTATTTGATAGGAAAAACCAGAATCCAAGCAACATAATTCAACAAATTCATAGATTTTGCATTAGTTATAATATTTCCGTTTTAGCTCATGATTTGATCTCTACTGGTGATAATGAAAATGGCAGGAAAAAATATATGGTCTGCTCATCCTGTTAATTGGCTCAAAGTGAATATAGACGCCTCTATTTTACCTAATACTGATGTTGCTGGTATTGCTCTTGTTGTTCGTGATAATTCAGGAAGAGTTCTTGAAGCCATGGACTGCATAGAGACAGTTAGAGATGTGGATCAAGCTGAGTCCATTGGACTGTTAAAAGCAGTTAACTGGATTCAAGAAAGAAATCTTAGCAGAATCATAATAGAAGGTGATAATAGGACTGTAATGCAGGGAGTTCAGGAAAAGAATAATGATAGTGGAAGGTGGGAAGACAATAATCTTATTACTGAATGTAGGAATATAATAAAATGCCTCAAGGAAGTTAAGATTCAGTTTTGTCCATGAAGGTGTAATCAGGTTGCTGATGCGCTGGCCAAATATGCAAGGAACTATAATTGCAATCAAGTTTGGAGGGTTAATCTTCCTAGCTCAGTTCAAAAATTAGTGATTAAAGACATTTACAATACGAACTGTGAAGAAAGGAATCCGATTCTTAATATGGTTGCCTCAGTGTTTAGACTGGTTGTTTTGTTCAGGGTTGCTTTGAGGTTTGTAGCCTGTTGAGTTTAGTTTGCTTGTTTGGTTTTAGAGTTAGTTTGTATGTTTGATTCTATGTTGTAAGTTCTGAAGTCTTTAGAGTCTGTTTTCTCTTGTAGTCTTCTCAGTTTGTGTTGTCTTTAGAGTCTGGTTCTCTTAGTCATGTTGTCTTTGTTGTAAGGTGACTTTGGTTGGTTAAATAAATAAAAATATTTACAAAAAAAAAAAGGTGTTCATTACATAAAGTCGGGATACATTATATTTGGACATGTGTTACATAATCAAACTATATATTTATTAAAATGAAGCATTATAATTTGGATATTGTTACATATACAAAACTACAAATACAATATATCTATTACATTGTTGCATGATGTTTTACTTGTACCCATTTCCCATGTAATTAGGGCACTCCCGATCGATATTTCATCCACCAACCAAGGTCCGGGGATAATTTATGATTAGACCTCGTTACCAGGGCGTATGGAGATAAATTGGTATAATTGATCTACAAGAAGAGGAAGGACCTTCACTTTGCTGATATACCATAGGCTACGTTTGAGACGAGAAATTGTGATTTCAGGAAAATTGTTGGAATTGGGATGAACTCATACATCGAAAAACTTTAGTTGTATATTTTACGCATCTACTCTTCTGATTCTAAAATTTTCGGATTGAAAGGAGAATAATGGAGCAGGATACAACTAGAGTTTATATATACATAATAGGTGATCGTTTTACACTTTCCACAATATGGCCGTTCATTGTAGGGTTCGCGCAAGTGTATTTACTTCGCCTCCTAATCTGCAAGGCCAGTTATATATTTTCTTACGTACCCAGATTCGAATATATCAGATAAATAACATTGGGAATCAAACAGAAATAGTATTAAAACCCGCATGAACTATTTTACACCTTTATATATGTGATTCAATCCTGGGCATTAGTTGAATATCCTACATAACATAATTAGGGATGCACGTGGTTCGGTTCGGTATGGTTTTTGGCATAACCAAAACCGAAACCGAAGTACTCGGTTTTTCAATATTAAAAACCAATGAAACCATTTAGGCTACTCGATTTTACTCGGTTCGGTAAATAACCAGTCGGTTTTTGGTTAACCGACAGATTTATAAACAGTTTTTCATTTTCGTCGGTTTCGCATATCCGCCAGGTAAAGTTTTCAATAAAAAAATGCAAGTAACATGAAACTGATAGAATTTAACCTACTACAAGCCTACAAACATAATTTTTAAGGAATTAAGGTTTCAAGCATGTACTAATACTAATACAAAGTAGACTTCAATCAATTTCTTATCTAATTAACTATTAGTCTACATCTCTTTAGATGAGAAATCAACCCAAAGGTCCCATTCTTCATAGGATCAGCAGCAAATCTTGCATTACAATAACGACACCTTGCATGTTTCGAAGGCGCCTCTTCTGTATCAAAGTGATCCCACACTGCTGGCCTAACTTGACGATACCTACCAATTGGTGTTGCGTTTTCCATAGAATGTTTAATAGTACCTGCACATACGCAAGAGTACGTTGGGTTACTTGAATATGATCTGTTTTGCTTCAATATTGGCTAAAAACCATGTCAAACAGGGTTCAAACAGACCTAAGAAATTTCAGTTCTGAAAACACTTTAAGTACTATGCAACTGGAATACAATAACTGACAGTAATCTCAATATATCAATAACAGCACAAGTATTTAAGAAAACCCATATCTTTAAAGTAAATTACACAAACAACCAAATTATGAATCAACACTTGAGAGCAAGTCTGCAATATGATAAACCATACAATTATGTCAAAAAAATTCATTGTTTTGGACTACAAGAAATTTCACATTACAAAAACGCCTAACAAACGAGACTCTACCTCCATAGCATCAGTGTACGTTGTGACTGTCATCCCAACTAAGCTTCACTCATAACAACAACAAATCATTTTGTAGGGGTAAACCTTTGAAAAACAAAATAATATATACATGGGGATAATGAACACACGCACATCAAGCTTTCAATTTAACTCCTATTACAAATCCAAATCTTCTAGTATCCCAGTAATATAATTCAATTTAGATCATCATCATCTAAATCTAATTATAGAAGACAAAGATCTTCTTCTAAAAAAACGATTGTATAAATAAAAGGATTCTCACATTCTCAATCACATAGAATCACAAAATCATAAGAAAATAAAACAAGAAGAAACAACATAATCAAAATCAATAGTAATCTTTTCAAAACTTAAAATACCAATCAATCTGAATTAACTTGTAAAAGTTATTAAAATTAAGCAAAACCCACTGTGTAAATCAACCTAAATGACCCTAATTTGGAATCGCCAAATGTTTTCAATTTTACAAACCCTAATATCGAATCTAATTCATAAAGTCATAATATCAAAATCAATTCAAATCTAACTCATGATTTCAAAAGCAAAGAAGAAAATGAGGTAAAATTGTACACGCAAACGCAATACCTTTACCTTTATAATCAAACTCCTATTCGGTCTCTTCTACTCCAGCTTCTAGGTTCGACTGATGGTCAGGTTTGTTACTTGATCAAACTAGAAGAAGAAGAAGTAAAACAAGTAGAATAAGAAGGTGATGGTGGTCCTGGTGGTGGTAGTTTTAGGCTTGAGTATTGGTATACTGGTGGTGCTTGTCTGCTTTCAGGGAAGAACCGAAGAAGAGAAGATGCAGTTTTGAGAAGCTTAGGGAAGACTCGAGTGAAATAAGTTATTAGGGTTAATTATCTACTAACATCCACGGCTAATATTATTTCAATCCTACGGCCAGTAATAATCGGTTAACCAATAGGTTTTCGGTTCGATTTTGGGATGAAACCTAAACTGAAACCGACGGTGTCGGTTATCTGAAACTGATAACCATGAATGAACCATTGGGGTATGGTTTCGGTTTAAATTCTTTGGTTTCGGTTCGGTTCCATGGTTCTGGTTCGGTTTTGTGCAGCCCTAAACATAATCATGGTCTTATACAAAAAACTGCCGAAACCAACAAACAAGAGATACAAGTACTGCCAACGATTTTATCTCTCCCACTCGAAACATAATTTTTCCTCTCGATTGAACCTTCATATCATATATTAATATTTTGTGGTGTAAATCTAATACATGTTTGGTGAAACCAAAAGATAAATTCTCATGATTTTCTTAGCACTCCACACTTTCGATATAATCCGTTGTCACGGTTGACATTTGGTATACGAAATTTATGTCACAGTTTATAATTTAGGATTGGTAGTGTCGAATGACAATTAATATTGGTGCTGAACAGTTAATTAGAGTGTAGGAAATTGTTCATTTTATTTGTGTTACATATATTATAAAACTATAAATTCATCAAATGTAGCATCATATTTTCAATAGTGTTACATACACTATAAAGTTTGAAATGTTGTTTCTATAACAAACAACTGCTTTGTTCCGAATCTTTTTGAAGTTAAAAGATGTTTACTTGAATAAAGAAGAAGTTGTTGTTGTGGACGACCGATATTTGATTATTATAACAATGTTTCCGGAAGTTTGAACCACATTTTGTACTTCATCTTCGACGATCAATCTAGGTGGGAGGAAATATTATGATTTGATCGCGGTATCTCTTCATAGATCTGATCATCAAATATGCAGATGCTTCTAACAGAGGACGAATCCACACTTCGGCCGCATGCATAACCGGTCGCTGGGAGGAAAATTTGTAATCGGTAGTATGAACTTAAATTGATATGATCATTTCTGGGTAGTTATGTATCAATATTGCCTAATGCGTATTTAACAAATACAAAACAAGGGAGACGTTAAAAATAAAATAAATAAATAAAAATGGAGTTTACATAGGGTTTCACGCCCTCATCAGAGTAAAGGGAAGAAGGGTTCCACCTAATAAAATGGAATACTAAATCAAACCTTTACTTGCGAAGGGTTCGGCCAATTAAAGTTAAGTACATGAATTTGTTTATAAATTTCCAAGTAAGTCATCCATGCGTTTAATAAGGGTACTAATGAGAACATCACGTTTATTTCATTCATTAAGATTAAACTTATGGTAAATTTCTATCAGGTGGTTATTAAAAGTGTTCTTATCTCTACGAATCAAGCAACATCAACATAGATTCAAATTCTCCCGCAAAAACGGGTGGTTTTGCTCTTTTGTCACGTAAAGGTGGGTGGTTTTGTTCTTTTGTCACGTTCTGACGGTGCTTTGGAGATTTTGGTCACGGGATTCGGTTTAGAAATTACTTAGTTTTTAACTGGGACCACCTAAAAAAATCACAAAATGATTATTTCCCCAAAAATTAAACTTTAAATCATATTCCTAAAGACACATGCACATATTTGTGCATCTGTGCATGTAACATGACGCGTACATGTGTTACTCGGAAAGTACGTACAAGTGCTGATATTGATATATTCAACAAGCACTGTACATGTCAGTCCTCATGTCAAAATACAAATGAGATATATATATAGGCAGAGATTGCAAGACTCGGGACATGCCAAGTACTCTTCTTGACGTACGGAAGATTTCAAGACAAACCCTACTTCCGAAAAAAAATAAATAATCTGAGTCTGAGTCCTTCTAAGTTCTAACAGCTTCCATAAACTTAATATTCGAAGAAATATATAGTAAGAGAACCCCACATTGGTTTTACTGGTGAGAGTGAATTAGATCACCTCACTTTACCACATACAACAAAATGTAGCACATCTAAGTTAAAATACTAAATTTAGAAACTATACATTCAGTTTTAACGTCTTGAATAGTCCAAAACCCAAAATAGCTAGTTAAGGCTACCAGGAAGAGAAGAAGCTGATTCTTACTGGAAACGGCGTTTCTTTGCAAGATTTTCAAACACCTGATGGACATCAGATGGTGTGATAGGCTTCGATGAATCAAACGACTCCTGCAGAAAACAAGTATATGATCCACGTATAAATGATAGAGAGCCTCAGAAGGTGGAGAAATCAATTCTAAAAGCAACTTTCAACCCTAAATATGTTGCAAAAAACAAGTACTGCCATGAAAAATCATATCAATAGGAGAAAATGCGACATACCAAGAAAGAACACAGCTCATTCTTCATGTCTGCAATGCCACTCAAGATCTCAATTTTCTCAACATGACCGAGTTTATTGAGAAAATTCAGCTCGGCTCCTTCCTCTTGTTGCAACTTCTCCTGCCTCTTCTGTTTTCCCATTTTTTCATATTCCCCAATCGAGTCCTCCTTCTCAATTAAGAACCTTATGCCCTTCTTGGTGTAGAATTCAATGCACTTCTCGCACCTACAAAGAAGATCTCTCCATACTTTAGAAAGAAACATGGGCTTATTCTTCTCTAGGATGAATGGAGTAACACTCAGATCCAGCCCAAGGGCACATTTGGGACTAGAAATGGTGTCACGAGAGAATTCCTCGAAATCCCTCTTCTTCTCTGAAGATTCTCCAAGTAACTCATTCCTGTGAGGCAATACAGGTTTGAGATCAGAAGAAACCATTTCCATGCTATTCTCAAGATTCCCAAAGGCAGGACTTGCTGGAGGTCTGTTTACCAACACCTTCTCTTCTTTATTATCATCTACGACAGGATGACCTGAGACGTTCTCAGAGGTTGCACCCACTGCATCTGTCAAAACACCACCGTCTTGGTTACCGTCTAGAGAAGCCTCACCTTCCTTAACTGCTGCCCAAATTGACGGAGGGTAAAGAGACAAGAAAGAGACCTTCTTTGCACATGCAAGACAAATGAATTCCTCGTATAAGGGTTCTCCTTCCTCATCTCTAGGTATCTGTACGATGAACAAAGAAGACGATGCAAATGTAATTTTCTGTCAGATGCAAAAAAACTAAAAAAAAAAAGAGAATATGAAAGTAACCATATAGATAAAACTATATAGTTTCGTCGACTGTCATAATTCTCACCAAAAAGGGTAAGAACGAAAATATTCAAAATACTGAATTTTGAGAGTTAACAAAGAAACACACACACACACACGCACAAACTAGAGCAGATACAGTTGATGGCAGTTTATACGATGAAAATCAACATGTGGGTGTAAGGTCTTGGGGGAATTGTGACGAATCTTCTACCATATGATTGTAATTAGTTTGCTTGCTCCATTTTGCTTTAGGTTTACTTTAACTTGTTTCCTTAATCATGATAGTTTCTTCTATTTCTTGTGTTAGAAGACACTAGATATCAACTGTCACATCCCATAATAGTTGGTTAGTTACATAAGTTGGTTGGCTAGAAGGTGAATTTGGTTCAAGTGAAAATCATCTCTAAACAACTGACAAACATCCGAAAATACAATTATAGTGCTTTCCATAAGAAACCAGCTTACAAGATGGAAACTACAAACAATTTGCTTCAGGGAAGAGGCTTTAAGTTGTGTGACGGGTTCAGAATTACCAACCAATTAAGCTACTGGAACACATACAACCAGGATTAACCTGTTGCAATCAATAATGTCAAATGCTTGATCCTTGATCAACAGCCCAAAATTATAAGACATCTAAATCCGATGTTTACTAGACATTGATACCCTGACCTAGTTAAGAGAGCCCATTCCGCACTTTATACGTGGAACCTGAATTATAAAATTAACAAACTTGGACAAAAACACGAGATGCGGAACATTTCAAATGTCCAATATTATATCCAGGGTAGGCTCCAAAAGTAAGATATAAATTAGCAAGCAGGTAAAAAATTAATCCAGAAATAAAATAATTAAATAAATAGTCAGAACAGGGAACGTAATAACCCACCTCGTCAGAGGGTTCAAAACCTAAATGGTTCTCATGAAGCCAATCTTCACAAATACAGCACTGTATCATCTCCACCTGCTCTTCGACATCTGGGTCAGGATAAGGGCGATGACATGTGCAGTATGCACCTTTAAAATTCTGGTTGTATGAGTTTTCTGAATTTACTGGTTCTCTATCTGCCATGAGCTTGCAGTAGAACTCTCCAAACTTTGAATTTCCACAATCACACCTGAAGTTTCTCTTCGTCCACAATTCTACAATCTTATGCAAGTCATAACGGGAAAAATAACAAGAATAAGCTTCAATATGTAAGTAAAATGTTTCATACTTCAAAAGGGGAAAAGCTACTATTGTATCGAAACGTAAATCTGATACACTGAATACTTGCATAAAATTTAAACTTCAAAGACTGAGACACAATCGACGCAATTCGTATAAGTAATTTGAAAACCTGATCTACACAGACCAAACAGGATCTCAGATAAACATTAGTGAGAAACCCAAATGAAACAAAACCCAGTGTTTTATCCATTCTTAACAAAACTTAAATCAAAGTAACTTCTCAACAAATCAAAAGGGGGATTTTTACCTCATGACCGTCATGGCAAGATAAGCTACATGCTGTACAGACACCAGCATTGCCATCAGGAGTACAAGTAAGACATGAGAAAATAGCCTGTCTCTTCATGTAGCCCTTTGAGTATGTACATTCTTTCCCTTCATCACCTCCCAATACCAAATCAGCTTCCTAAGGTACCAAATCAGGTTAACAGAAAATTAACCAGAATCAAAATAAAATAAAATAAATACTGAAGTATAGATCGAACCCTAATTTTAATCCAACATTTTTACTAATTATACCGGCATTTCAAATAAAACCCTAATTTAAAAATTAAAAGAGATTTTAGCCGTACCAACTCTTGTTCTTCAACATCCTTAAGGTACTCCTGGATTGATACAGTATGCTCCGTTTCGTCCTCAAACACATCAGCCATGATTTCTAACAATCGAAGAAACCCTAAATGTTTTTAGATAAATATGAAATACTTAAAGAAAAGGTAGATTTATGCCCTTGGAGTAAAGGTCTTCGATTACTGAAGAGGAAAGAAGTTTTTCAAGTAAAAGAATCTAATGAAACGTTTCAAACATTTTTAGGGTATCGAGGGAGGGTTTCTGAAGAGCGAGAGTGGGGGGAGTGGAGGGGCTATTTTATATGTATTCTGAGCCGTGTGGGCTTTTAGTGATATTTTCCCGCCATTTGTATCAGGCCCCAAAATTTGTCGCGTTACTTGCGACCTGCAAGTGCAAGGGCCGCTTTTTACCTATGGATAACCGAACCCGATATGTATCTGGGCATTTTGTCGGTTCCGGTTCCGAACTGACCCATTTGACACCCCAGGCCCAACCGTGGAAGTGACCAATGGCTGGGTGGAAATATCCATTGATACACAGAGCTTTGGAAGTTGGAACGAGTAAAACACCAAACCAAATCAACCTAGAAACTCTCTCTGGTTCTGTAGACGAAAAGAAATCGTAATACCATGAAAGATGATATCTCATCAGACAAAGGAATAAGTTTTCCTGTCGATCTAAATCTTCCTAGATGGCAGTGTCAAAACTGTCGTCACGCACTTTGTATCGTCGGTGTTGATTCTTACGTAAATGAATCCGCTTCTCGTGCTGGTTAGAGTTTTATTCAATCATCTCTTAATTCTTAAATTTTGTTTGTTTTCTTTCAATTTTGACTTGAATTTCTTACAACTCTGGAACAGTGCCCAGTAGTTAATCTAAATTAGAAGCTGGGAATAATTTAATTTTCGTTCAAATTTGCTCAGTCGATTCTTCAAATTGAGAAAAATCAATCTTTTTTTCTTCAAATAATGACAACAGTTCAATCTTATGTTGATGTGTTCGGGCTAGACTAGCTTAATTCCAACAATCTCAAATTGCCAACCTATATTTTGCTTCCTTTAATGGATTAAATTACTATTTGTTATTGTGAGGTTTAACCACGTTACTTGTACTGAATCTTCCTGTTTCAGTTTGTTAGAGCTTCAGAATTTCCAATTTAATGTAAAGGATAAGCATGTGTTTCAGGAATGCGGGGCTCTTCTATTCATGGAGGAGCAGGCAGCGTTATGGCTTCAACTAAAATGGATCATTCCTTTGTTGTTTTGTCGAAGCAAAAACATTCATCACCAGGTGGTGTTCCTCCCCGGCCTCGTGGTGGACCAGGTGATACCCGTGCGAGTGGGAAAGCAATGGAAGATTCCTTTGTTGTGTTGCCACCAGCTGCTGCGTCCATGTACAATAGTGAATCTGGTTCAGATGGAGGAGCTCATTTACAGTCATCTGGAGGAATTCCTGGTAACCATTTGCATCCAAACAATTCTGGTTTCCACTCGAGTATAACTGTTTTGAAACGTGCATTTGATATTGCCACCACTCAGACTCAGGTATAATGCTCAAACTTCCTTTTTATCTTTTCATTTTGTTTTAGTATTCAAACTATTATCTGTGACCATGAATCTGAAGCTTTTGTTACAAACCTTGTGAAATTGTTGCTTTCTGTTGCCTTATTGTTTATTCAGGTTGAACAACCTTTATGTTTGGAATGTATGCGGGTATTGTCTGATAAACTTGATAAAGAGGTTGACGATGTGAACAAGGACATTAAAGCGTATGAAGCTTGTCTTCAGCGTCTTGAAGGAGAGACACGTGATGTTATGAGCGAGGATGATTTTTTTCGCGAAAAGTTAAAGGTGCTTAGTTTGCATCACCAAACTCCATACTTCTTGTCTTTTATTTTTTGGCCAGAAAGGGAAACTCTCTTCGCCAGTAAGTTACTTACTTACTGTGTTAGTGAATAGTTTCTAGTGTATGTTGATCATTAGAGCAACATGTTCAGAGTGAGTTCTTATTTCACAACTTGCCTACATCATTAACGATGTTCTCTAGTCTTCTTTATAGATCTTATTCGAGTCCTTTTTACTGCATGTTCTATTAATATTGACATAAAACCAATCTAGTGTTGATATTAGGTCTATTTCCTCTCTGAAAGTGGTGAAAATCAGCTTCATGTCCCCTAATTTGTCCATTTTTTTAAATAGGGTTTCTATCTTAACTTCCTAATTTGTCCGTCATCTGGTTCTAACCATCTTTAAGAAGCTACTATTTCCTTCACACTTAATAAGAAATTCTGTTAGCTATTTGGATTTCTTTAGTATGTAACGGTCTTCTAGTTGAGTTTTGCAATATCTTGTCTTACGTGTTTTTCGTTTTTACTGGTTTGTGGTTACCTTTTCAAGATTGAGGAAGAAGAACGAAGACTAGAAGCAGCAATTGAGGAAACTGAGAAACAGTGCATAGAAGTTGATGCTGAATTGAAGGATTTGGAAGTAAAATCTAACCGCTTTAAAGACCTAGAGGAACGGTAAGTTGTAACACCTATTATTTGTTTATTCACAAGCTGTAGTAGATTAGATTACTATTCCTGAAGGTGCATCATTAGTTGGGTCTTCTCTTCCTTCTCCCCACCCCACCCCCAATGATTGTTGACTATCTGTCTGTTTTCAATTGAATGTAAATAGGTACTGGCACGAGTTCAACAATTTCCAGTTTCAGTTAACTAGACATCAGGTATTTTGATCTGTCTTATCTGATTGACTCCTTCAGCTAGTGCATTTTAAAATATTTCAGAATTTTTATGTAAATATGTTGATTTGGTTTGTGTATTTTCTTAGAACTTAGAGTAGATATGCAGACGATAACTGGTAGGTTCTTAGGTTAGCAACTACTGTTTGGGCCTTGGAACCCTTATTAACCACGTAGATGCCTTTCCAGTAGAGTGGTAAAGTGATGGGCTGTTGATACCACAACTTTTGTTCAAAACTCATCACCATCTAATTCCTACCGCCCAACCCCAATCAAAATGAAATAACACAAACTTTATTCACTTCCTTAATATATCACCCCTTTCACCTCCCAAATATTATTCACTTTTAGATTTACTATTCACCCAAGGGGGTTCACCAATCTCAATATTTAGGGCTTTAGATGTGTGGACAGTATTGCTAGGGCGGTGACTAGGGCGTGGAGTAGCACTTCCCATTAGATAAACATAATAATGAACCACTTGCTAGTTTCATTCAACCAGAACCATTTAACTTGATCTGAATAGATCTGTTTTAATCTAGAAGATGTCGTTTGTTCTTTCATGCTATCTGTTAATCATCCTGCTTTTTACCAGAACAATAGCATTTAGTTTTGTTTTTTTTTTAAAGCTTGGATTGGAGAATGTTGTACCTAATTGGTGTTTGTGTTCTCTATTTTTTATTTATTGCTTCCTGTGAAGCCAACAACTGTGAACTCTGAAGTTTTTGTGATACACAGGAAGAAAGAGACTCGATATTGGCAAAGATTGAAGTTTCACAAGCACATTTAGAATCTTTGAAGCGAACCAACGTTCTCAATGATGCCTTTCCAATATCACATGAGGGAGAATTTGGAACCATAAACAATTTTCGACTTGGCCGTCTTCCGAAGATCCCGGTATGCTGTTCTGCAACTAGGTCACTTACTTGCATTTAAAGCTTTAAACATGAGAAATGCTTGCTTCGGGACTCAGGAACTAAGGATCTCTTCTCACTTTTGGTAGTTTAATAGTTCTCTCACGGCTTTTGATATGTTTCTTTACTTCAATATTTAGGTTGAGTGGGATGAGCTAAATGCTGCCTGGGGACAGGCATGTCTTCTCCTTCACACAATGGCTCAATACTTCAGGCCAAAGTTTCCGTATCCTTCAATCGATTCTACGTTTCTCTGAAATACTAGTTCGCAAGATTACAATTTCAGATTGATGTTATCTTATGGGTTTGAACTTGGAAGGATCCCTGCTGAAAACATTTTCTCACCATATACACCACTTCCTGGGTGATTTTTTACTTACCAATATGAATAGGTATTATGTGAACTACCTAGTAGCAGTAAGGTAATGCTAAGTTCTTAAGTCACTTGACCTCGGCACACAATAGATATGTTGATTATCTTTTTTTTTGATACCCTATACGCTCGGAAAGTCGTTATTCCATTCAATTGTTCATGAGTTTTCCTTAATTTATGGTTTCCAGGTATCGAACCAAAATTCTTCCTATGGGAAGCTACCCTCGAATTATGGATAGCAACAACAACACATACGAGCTGTATGTACCGAGTATTTTTGATATTTAACTGCATTTGACTAGATAATTTGTAGAAATAGGGGTGTCTTTAGTAGAAAGGGAGCTTGTTAATGGTCTTTTGGATCTACCACTTCATGATCTAGGGTAGGTAGGAGGAGTTTGATTCCACAATTTAGTGGGTTCCCCCCAGAAACCATTCTTTGCCATTGCAAACCTAGTTGGAGACTGAAAAATGTGGGGGTAAATCAGGAATCTGTCCATAGGTTGGACTGTTAGATCGTGCTATCTGGTTTGTTTTTTTGGTAAATGAAAAAATAGAATATGTGCACCTCTTGCCACACAAATCTAGTTTTCCATTCAATTTTTCTCCATTTGATTCTCGATTTATTTCTGTCTGACTTTTTCATTCTTTTATTAGGCTCTTTTTTTTAATCCATTTGTTGTAATAATTTAAATCATTGACTTCAACAGATTTGGTCCTGTGAACTTATTTTGGAGCACTCGCTATGACAAGGCAATGACTCTGTTCTTAACATGCCTTAAGGAGTTTGCTGAGTTCGCAAATTCTAAGGATCAAGAAAACAACATTCCACCAGAGAAGTGCTTCAAGCTGCCTTACAAGTAAGATCACCTTCTCTTTTTTCACTGGAAGAGAGATTCACTAAAATCTCAGTGGTTGATAATAGATACTAATCATCATTTCACTAATTATGACAAGTGTAGGAATTTTACGAGCTTGATAATAGGAAAGTAAATAGAAACTTCTGACAAGTGTGTTCTTACCCTCTTCCCTTAGAGTTAGATACATCATTTCACTAATTCATCTGAATGGCATTGAAAGCAGTCCAGGGAGGGAGTGGGTCCTAGTAGGTCCGCCTGGGTGATTAATTGCAGTGATGCTAAAGGCCCTTGGCATGCAATGAAATGCAAAAATATGTAGTGCAAAGTGCAAACCAGTGCTTGTGAAAATTTGCCGTCTTGCTATTGACCATTCTCTTGTGTTTCTCTTTCTAATCTAAAGATCTCTTCTCTTTCTTCCCTTTTTATTTCCTCTCATGCTAATACGAACTCCATTACCACCGACTGCAACTCGTATTTCTCTAACATCTTTGTCACCAACTGCAGCTCTTGTATTCTCGAACAACTTCATCCTAATCTTTCTCATCTTTGACAATTCTTGGGTTCTCTCAGGGTCATCTTCTTTTATAAATCTAGGGTTTGCTAATGTTGTGAAGAAATAAACCCAGGTTGATTCCCTTTATTCTTCCATTCAGGTTTAATGGTTTTCTCGTTATCCATCTCATTTTGATTTTAATGCAACTGAGTGCTTTACAATGGCATAGATGACTTCTACAGGTAACTGTCCTTTGTTGTGCGAGGGTTTGGTTAGGGTTTCTACATAAATGTGGAAGAGGAGAGTCAAACATGTTTTGACTCATCAAATGGGACACTGGACTCTATGTAGACACTCAAATGACCTAGTTATTCCTACAATGCATACTAAGCAGCAACAAAAAGTTTCATTTCGAATTTATGCATATGCAAATTTGAGCATCTGCTGTATTTCCAGTGCTCGATATCTGCAATCTGCAAAACACTAATTGCAGTCCAAATTTATGGTCCAGTCCAACACGTGGTATTCAGTGATTGGTTGACTAATTGGACTGCGAGTAGGCACTCCGTTTGTAGGGATGATCCTATTCACCATTAGGTCAACTAAATTTTTACTACAACTGTAAACCTTCAGTCCTAAGAGTTTTGATAGCCTAACAGCCCAAATATCAGTGCTTCAATTGACCAGAAACCACTTGGATAATTTCCATCTTTGAGTAGACATGCCTAGATTCTTTAGATATCTTAATTTCCTGTGTGTGCTAACCTTGTACATCTGTATGCTTTATAGGATTGAGAATGATAAAGTGGAAACCCACTCTATCACACAGAGCTTTAACAAGCAGGAGAACTGGACCAAGGCTCTTAAGTACACACTCTGCAACCTAAAATGGGCTTTATTCTGGTTCGTTGGGAACACAAATTTTCAACCTCTTTCTTCAATGGTATCTTCTCCCTCTGAAGTTCCAGCAGTTGGCTCTTTGTATTCAAAAAGGATGACTGGTACTAAGTCTGAATCTCGATAGGATTCATGATGAAGATAAAGCATCTTGTAAATATCGATTGTGTTGAAAGTTAATTATTGCTATTCACAAAAGACTCTTGTTCTAGTTGCACATTAAAATCGTATGACTTTCTATTCAGACTGAAATCAAAGATTTGCCAGTTGGGAAAAAGATGGAGTCCCAAAGTAGGTATAATATGGACTGGTTAGTCCTAACCAGTTCAACTAGGTACAAATTAGTTCTTTATAAATCTCTAATGGCGGCTCACTCCGATTGCGAGTAAAGATTAGGACCGCTTGGGGGAAGGTTGATCAAGAGTAGGGGGTTTTCGATCTGATAAACTGATGGAGTACACAAATGATTAGAGGGGGTGTTTCTCTCTTGGATTTTCCTTCTATTTTTGCTTCAGATTTTCCTTAATCTAGTCTTTTAACTTTCTTTTCTTCCCGTTTTCTTGAGGGGTTTCATCCTTGAAAGTTTCTTCGTTTAAGGGGTCTCTCTTCATGGATTTTTGTTTCTAGGATTACAGATCTAGAGTTCTTTCGGCTGAAAGTGTTTGTTCTGTTTATTTTAGATGCTGCTATGGGTGTTGATGTAACCTTTTCTGTTGATTTGTAGGGCTTAATGGACTTTTAATTGTTGCTAAAATCTATCCGATCTGCCTGTTTCTTATCTGATTTCTGTTGAGTTTCAGATGATTTGTCTGCCCTTCTGTTGATGATTAGTCTGTCCTTCTGTTGATGTTTAGTTCTTTTAGTTATCTCTTTGAATTTATCTCTGTTCCTCTCTCTTTTAATGTTTATTTCTCTTCAGAGTCTCTTTTATGTGTTCAGTGTATCTCTGTGGTTGTTTTCAAAATTCTGATATTTTCTCTCCTCTTGTGGTTATTCTGATGTTTCGTTGAGCTTAGTAAGCTTGGTGTGTGTTAGTTGTTAGATCTAAAATCTCCAGTTCTCCTATATTTCAGATTGTCTCTCGCTTAAAACTATGTGGAGAAACAATTACTGATGCTGATCTTTTGGAGAAGACTTACTCCACCTTTCATGCTTCAAACAGTTTGCTTCAACAACAATATCGTGAAAGGCAGTTTAAGAAATACTCTGAGCTTATCTCTTGCCTTCTAGTAGCTGAGCAGAATAATGATTTATTACTCAAGAACCATCAAAGTCACCCAGCAGGTTCAACAGTTGCTCTAGAGATGAACGCTACAGAAAGCCATGGGAAAGGACACGGACGTTGGTTAGGCCCTAAAAAGCCCAACAACAAAAAGAAGGCTGGAATAATTCCCATCATCAGAAGGGGAAGAAGAATGTGTTCCCAAAACACAAAGGCAAAAGCTCGCAAAGCCACTCAAAGCACCATGAATCTGTCTGTCACCGTTGTGGTTCACTAGGGCACTGGGCAAATGTTTGTCGTACTGCAAGGCACCTTGTTGATCTTTAAGGAAAGGAAAAGAAGGTTGAAACCAATTTTGCCCAATATGACTTCCCAATGGATATTGCCCATCTTGATATTTCTGACTTCAAGAATGATGGAAATGAGATTGAAGACATGGATTCCTTCCTCAAGGATATCTGAGTTTTATCTGTTTTATGATCAGTTCTTTTTAGTAGATTGAGTAGTATTTTGGTTTGAATAAGTGACAATGTTTTGTCACATTTTTTTTAGAGATTGTTTTTCTTTTAGGCAGTTGATTTTAATGTATTAGTTATTGGAATTCTCTTTAGTAATGAAATTATTTTCTTAGTATTTATTCTCCATAACTTATATTATTGTCTTTATTTTTCTAAAGGGGTATTTGCTAATGGAAAGCCGAAAACAAGTGACGAAGATATATGTCTTGTTGACAGTGCAACAACGCACACAATTTTTCGTAACAAAAGGTTTTTCTCCCATTTAACGTTAGCTACGGCCAATGTTACTACAATTTCGGGGACTTCTAATCTTGTTGAGGGACATGGAAAAGCATCGATAATGCTCCTTAATGGTACAAAAATCCATGTCTAAGATGCCTTATTTTTAACAAGATCCAAACGCAACTTGTTGAGTTTTAAAGACATTCGTCTTAATGGGTATCATATTGAGACAAAAAATGACACTAACAAGAGTATCTATGCATTACTGCCATTGTCTCAGGTAAGAAACAAGTCCTAGAAAAGCTTTCATCTCTATCTTCTGGATTATATCACACTATCCTAATTGAATCACATCTTGTGAGTCATTCTAAGACTTCTGATCCCGGTGTTTTTAAACTTTGGCATGACCGTTTGGGTCATCCGGGATCAACTATGATGCGTTAAGTTATTGAAAACTCATATGGACATCCTCTAAATAGACTTAAAGTCTTATCATTTAATGATTGTCCATGCATCGCTTGTTATCAAGGAAAATTGATTATTAGGCCATCATTGATGAAAGTTGGCATTGAATCACCTAATTTTCTACAACGAATTCAAGGTGATATATGTGGACCAATTCACCCTTCGTGTGGACCATTTCGTTATTTTATGGTTCTTATTGATGCTTCAACACGATGGTCACATGTTTTCTTACTTTCGACTCGTACTGTTGCATTTGCAAGACTTCTTGCACAAATTATTAAGCTACGAGCTCAGTTTCCAGATTTTCCTATTAAAACTGTTCGTCTTGATAATGCTGGTGAATTTACCTCTAAAGTATTTAATGATTATTGCATGTCAATTGGCATTGATGTCGAACACTCCATAGCTCACGTGCACACTCAAAATGGCTTGGCGGAATCATTTATTAAGCGCTTACAATTGATTGCCCGGCCATTAATCTTAAGTTCTAACTTGCCATTTTCAGCATGGGGTCATGCAATATTACATGCTGCAGCACTGGTCCGTATAAGACCAACCAGCTATCAAAAATACTCACATGTACAACTCATATATGGGCATCAACCAAATATATCTCATCTTCGAATTTTTGGTTGTGCTATGTATGTTCCCATTGCTCCACCACAAAGAGCGAAAATGGGTCCTCAACGTAGACTTGGCATATATGTTGGCTATGACTCTCCATCTATCATTCGGTATTTAGAACCTCAAACAGGAGATGTTTTTAAAGCAAGATTTGATGATTGCCAATTTGATGAATCAAATTTCCCGTCGTTAGGGGGAGATAAGCCAAAACTTGAGGAACGCCGTGAAATTTCATGGAATACACCATCATTAGCCCACTTTGATCCTCGTACAAAACAATGTGAACTTGAGGTTCAAAGAATCATACATTTGCAAAATATTGCAAACCAAATGCCTGATGCATTTACTGATACAGGTAAGGTAACAAAATCACATATACCTGCTGCAAATACTCCTGCGAGAGTAAGTATCCCAGAACGACATCATGATAATCATTCCACGACACGCTTAATGCGTGGAAGACCTCTTGGTGCAAAGGATTTAGTTCCGCGGAAAAAGAGATCAGTAGTTGGCATTCCGGAAAAAGCCATTCTCTCAGAAACATTGATTGATCAATCAAATACTGATACACAAGTTGCACCTGAAAAGGCACATGTACCTCAAAACAATGAGATCTATATAAACTATGTTGGTACAAGACAAAACTGGGATAGGAATACAATCATTCCTGATAGTAAATTTGCTTTTACAGTTGCTTTGGATGTCATTGAAAATATTGATGATATTGAACCACAATTTATCGAAGAATGTCATCGTAGAAAAGATTGGCCTAAGTGGGAGGTTGCAATCCAAGCAGAGTACAACTCATTAGTAAAATGTGGAGTTCTTGGTCCTATTGCTGTAACTCCTGAAAATGTAAAAGCTGTCGGATACAAATGGGTATTCGTACGAAAACGTAACGAGAAAAATGAAATTGTGAGATATAAAGATCGACTTGTTGCACAAGGTTTTTCACAAAGACCAGGTATTGATTATGAAGAAACTTATTCTCCAGTGATGGATGCCATCACATTCCGGTTTCTTATTAGTTTGGCAGCTTCAGAAAAGCTTAAAATGCGTCTTATGGATATAGTTACAGCTTATCTTTATGGGTCACTTGATAGTGACATTTAAATGAAACTTCCCAAGGGATTTCGTATGCCTGAAGCAGACAAGTCCAAAGATCGTAGTGTATACTCAATAAAACTTCAAAGAGCTCTATATGGACTAAAGCAATCTGGAAGAATGTGGTATAATCGCCTTAGTGAATATTTACTGAAAGAGGGATATATACTAATAATGCTATTTGTCCATGTGTTTTCATTAAGAAATCCAATTCTGGGTTTGCTATTATTGCAGTATACGTTGATGATCTAAATCTTGTTGGAACTCTAAAAGAACTCACTGAAACCGCTGCTTACTTGCAGAAGGAATTTGAGATGAAAGATCTTGATAAAACTAAGTATTGTCTTGGTTTACAAATTGAGCATGTCTCAAATAGGATATTTGTCCATCAATTTACTTATACAGAAAAAGTATTAAAACGATTTTATATGGACAAAGCACATCCACTGAGTTCCCCTATGGTTGTGAGATCACTTGACGTGAATAAAGACCCATTTCGACCTAAAGAAGATGGTGAAGAACTTCTTGGTCCAGAAGTGCCATATCTAAGTGCAATTGGTGCTCTTATGTATCTTGCAAATTGCACAAGGCCAGATATTGCATTTTCTGTTAATCTGTTAGCTAGATACAGTTCTGCTCCAACTCAAAGACACTTGAACGGAATCAAGCACTTATTACGTTATCTTAGTGGCACTGTTGATTTAGGTCTATTTTACCCTTGAATCTAAATCAAAACTAATTGGGTACGCAGATGCAGGTTATCTTTCAGATCCACACAAAGGACGATCACAAACTGGGTATATGTTTACTTATGGAGATACAGTTATATCTTGGCGGTCAGTGAAGCAAACAATTTCAGCTACATCTACAAATCATTTTGAACTAATAGCAATCCATGAAGCAAGCCGTGAGAGCGTCTGGTTAAGGTCAGCAATACATCATATTCAAGAATCATGTGGACTTCCTTCAACTAAAGATTCACCAACAATATTATACGAAGACAATACTGCTTGCATTGCCCAACTAAAGGAAGGATTTATCAAAGGTGATCGAATAAAGCACATCAGTCCGAAGTTCTTTTTCTCACATGATCTACAAAATGATGGTGTGATTGATATCCAACAAGTACGTTCAAGCCACAATCTAGCAGACCTTTTCACTAAGGCATTACCAACTTCTACATTCAAGAAATTAGTTCACAAGATTGGAATGCATCGACTTAAAGATTTGTAGGCCAAGATTTCGCTGAAGTATCCATCAGGGGGAGCATCATTAGGACTTAAAACGCGATCTACTCTTTCCTTCGTCAAGGTTTGTCCCACTGGGTTTACTTGTCAAGGTTTTAATGAGGCAGCATATGCGTGTCCAACATTATTCTGAGTCTCACACATTTCAGGTTTTTTCTCTCTTGATTTTCCTGATATATTTTGTGACTTAGACACAATGGTCATCAGGGGGAGTGTTATAAACATGTATTGCACGGGTTGTAATCTAGGGAATATCTAGGGTTTTACGTTTATTTTACTTAGATGCCCTTGTGTCTTGCCTACATAAATAGAGGTTGTATTCTCCCTTTTTGAGACACCCATTAATAAGAATTCTCCTTTTCTCTCTATTTTTCTATCTTTCACACTAGTATTTTTCTTTTACCTGTGAAGTATTTTTTTTAGCTTAAGATATATTTTATTTTTCCAAGGGAATAAAATAATAAACGGGTAGAAAGATAGAAAAAAAAAAGAACTCGCGATTGGGGGATATTGAAACTAATTGGGGGATATAGGAAAAGGACAAAAACTGGATCCAAATATCAAATCAGGGTCACCCCTTATCTAAGTATTTTATATAATTCCTAATTTACCCCTCACTAATCAGGTTTAGTGGTTAATAATAATTAGAAAAAATCTTAAGTATTTGTGAAATGATTAGTGTGTATTTTTATTTGAATTTGGGTGAGTGAGGTGAGAGTAGGAGGAGGGAACAAATATTTGGGAGGGAACTTTTTTTGGTGAAAATGGAGGATGATTGTGAAGAGAGAATTGCTGCTGCTGAATCTTTAGCTCAACTACAACAAGGAGCATATCTTGAATCTTCATCTAATGACAACAACTCACAATTGCAACTCTTTGTTGAGCCAACACCATTGAATGATGATTTTTACGAGCAAGGAGAGTTTTTTGAATAACCTACACAAGAAAGTAAACTTACACAACATACAAGCATCCCCAACACACAGGTAAAGCTGCAAGGAAGTTGAAAATTTGATTTTTTTTTTTCTTTGAACCCACCATTTTTTTCAGTTGAAAAAGCTCGGTGCCGGCATAGTAGTGGTTTGAATACAATGCCGGAAGCCTTTATACCGGCATAGTATTCATACTACGACCATGCCGGCAGCCCGATATCCCCCATTTTGAAATTCAATCCGGCATAGTATTCAACCAAAAAACTATGCCGGTACAAAAGTTACTTTTTACCTACCAAGGAATATTCTACGGAATATGCTACCGACATGGTTAAATTCAAAGGTTACCATGCCGGTAATGCATGAAAAACATACAGGAAGCAGTGCCTTCCAAAGCTAAATACCGGCATGGACAAATTAATTAACTACCACGCCGGAACTGTCTACCGGCGTGGAACCATAAATAAAAATCATGCTGGCACCTCCAACGGCATTGTTCGATTATAACTTTACCATGCCGGTACCTACAAAAAAAACATACAGGAAGGAGTGTTTTCCAAAGATAAATACCGGCATGGTATATTAATTATGGATTACGCCGGAAACAGGTACCGGCGTGGAACCATAGATAACGAGCATGCCGGCACCTCTGTTTCCGGCGTTGATTTCAAATGAAATATGTATGCCGGAAAAGCTTTCAAATTTGGTCTTCATTTTCGGTTCAGTTCGACCATGCCGGAACTTTGGTCGAGCATGCCGGAACTATCTTCCGGCATAGTGTTTTAATTTCTTTTGGAACTAATTTATTTTCTTTTCATTCGATCCTTAGGTGGTGACATATATTGATCCAACAAATGCAAAGCCTCTTGGTCGGGATACGTCAGAATACTATAAAATGCCTCTGGTATGTTACCAGAAAATAATTTTCACCTAGTATCTTGAACTTTACTAATGGATTGCTTGTAATGAACCTTCTAATCTCCCATTGTTGTCCTTATGTAGGGAATAAAAGATCCAAAGGAAGCAATCGCTTGGGCTAAAGAGACGGCTCTTAAGAACATGTGTGTGTTGGTGAGGAATACCCAAGGTTCAAAGACTCGTTTTGAGATGGTTTGCGAGAGAAGTGGGGTATACAAGGAGAAGAATAGCCACAAGAGAAAGGGTTATGTTTATCTAAAGAAGACCAATAGGGTATACAAGACTCGTACGAGGAAGGATAATTGCCCCTTTAAGCTTGTATTCCATCTAAATGACAAGAACAAGGAATGGGATTGTGCGGTTTGGTTCGGCTGTCATAACCACCGGGATCCGAAAGATTTTGTTGGTCACTCCCTAGTTGCGAAGCTAAAACCTCATGAATTGGAGGATGTAAAGAGAATGACCAAAGCACTTATCAAACCGAGACAAATTCTCAGAGGCTTCAAGGAAAAGGATAAGACCAACGTGTCTTCTCTAAATACAATTTATAGCGCACAAGAAACTATTAGAAGGGTGGAATGGGAAGGGAGGACCGTTATGCAAGAATTTGAGAAGATAGTTTGGGATCACAACTACACGCGTATCATTAAAAGAGGGCCGGACAACAAGCCCCTTCAAATATTCATTTCGCATCCTTTGCTTTCACAATTGGCTAATACATGTTGTGGTGTTCTTTTGATGGATTGCACCTACAAGACAAACAAATACAATATGCCGTTGTTCAACATCTTGGGGCTAACATCGAACAAGGTATCATTCACATTGGCTTGGTGTTTAATGGAAAACGAGAGGGACTATAATTATCATTGGCCATTACGACAATTGAAATTATTCTTCCGGGAAAATCAACTTCCGAGGGTCATCATAACTGATCAAGATGACGCATTAATGAAAGCAATATCCGACGTCTTTCCGGACGCACAAAATTTCCTATGTACATATCATATACGTCAAAATATCATAAAAACTTGTCATGCCTTGTTTGAACCCACTAAGGCGGATATTAAGAAGAGAATGATTGTTCAACTAGAGGAAGATGTTCGCAAGAACAAACTATCACCCGAAGAAGAAGAAGATGAGAGAGGCAAGATAAAAGAGCGAGTATACAAAGAACATGCGGAAAATCATATAAAGTGGTTGGAATTTCTAAGAGATTGGGAGAAAGTTTATTGGTCTCTTACCGAGGATATGTACGAAAAGAGGTTGGACAAGTTTATTGCCGATTGGAACGAGGTTTATCCGACTGTCGTCTGGTATTGTCGGACTCAATGGTTAGATAAGTTCAAGGAAAAATTTGTGCGTGCATGGACAAACCGGTATAGACACTACAAGAATGAAGCAACTAGTGTAGCGGAGTACGCTCATGGGAGATTTAAAGATCTCATCCAGTCCGGCCAAGGAAACGTGGTTACGGTCACCAAGGCAATGAAGCAATACTTTAAGAGTGATATCGATAGGATCAAAAATTCCTTTGAGAAAAGCTCAATGGAAAGGATGACTTCATATTTACAATATGGTAAGTTGCTCCAAGGAATAGAGTTCAACGTCTCTCATTGGGCAATAAAACATATGATGAGAGAAATGTAAAAGGAGATAAACTACGGCAAACCGGGTGATGTGTGTATTTGTCCCGACATGTCTTCATTGGGGCTTCCGTGTCGTCATATGCTTGTGAAGTATGAAGAAGTGATACCTATTGAGGTTATTGATCCGTTTTGAAAGCAACTATCTTTCGCCCCCCCTCCCCCCCCTACGGAAGATCCCGAACAATCACCATGGGATACGAACGAAGCAAAGGAATTCTTCGAAGCTTACTCACGTGGCAACTCGGTTAGCCGGAAAGTCTTGTTGAGCCAACTAAGGCTAATTACACAGTCATGGATAGCACAAAGTGAAGAGCCAACAAAGGGAGATCCTCCCGGTAGACCACAAACTAAAACGGCAAGGAGAAAACAAAGGAAAGAATTGAAAGAAATAACTCAACGTGAAGAAGAACTCGCGGCAAGTAAGAAACGAGATCCAATCGGATGTGAGATTTCGGAAGCAAGGTTCACGGAAGCGTCGGTTGCAAACAAAAGGGGTAGGCCGAGAAAGGAACCGTTATCAAGTCAACAACAAACGACGGATTCTGTATCCACACCAAAAGCCGATGGATCGGAGGTTCCAAAGAAAATGGGTAGGCCGCCAAAGGTACCAACATCAAGCTACCAAGAACAACAAGGTGAGCATTCTGAAGCCACACCCATAGTCGATGTAGCGGAGGTTCCAAAGAAAAGGGGTAGGCCTCCAAAGGTACCAACATTGAGCTACCAAGAACAACAAGGTGAGCATTCTGAAGCCACACCCATAGTCGATCTAGCGGAGGTTCCAAGGAAAAGGGGTAGGCCGCGAAAGGTACCAACATCAAGTGACAAAGAACAACAAGGTGATGAGGCGGCGGTGCCAAACAAAAATGGAAGGCCAAATAAGGAACCTACATCAAGTCAACTACATTAAGGTGAAAATTCCCAAGACACACAAAAAATAAGTGATAGCAAAGGTAAGGGACCCATATCTAGTCAACAACAACACGATGGTGACAACTCCGTAGGCACGACCAGAGTTGATGTAGTTTCGGTTTAAAAGCGAAGGGGTAGGCCAAGGAAGTACGGACTCCCATCACATACTGAAGAGGATGGAAGTGTATAGATTGCAGAGGATGGATTGGATATAATTAAGCTACAAAAGGGTAATATGAAGATGTATAAGGATCGCAAAACAGGTACGACCATTAGAAGTTATCATACCAAGATACAGTCTTACATAGACCAACTTCCTGAGGTTATTCGCGAGTATATTGTATATATGGATGATGTCGATGGAGATGGAAATTGTGGCTATCATGCCGTGACCGAACAATTAAAAATCTTTGAGACGGCGGTTAGTAAAGGGATGACACCATGCCGATATGCTAGAAAGAGGATGGCCGATTAACTTATGAAAAAGAAGAGCTTTTATGAGCAATTGGTTGGTGATGAAGAAGGTTTTGATGATATGTACGCTCAAGTGTTAGGTCCCGAGTAGGAGATGAAGTTCCTTCCTTCTCAATATTGGATGAGAATGCCGCTTTGTGGGCATCTAGTGGTGGATACATTTAATTGTGTTGTTCATTATTTTACCCCCACCGTAGAAGTAACATTTACACCAAAGTGGCAAAAATGTGAAGGATCCCTTAAGAAGAGAAGAGTTGTTTTGGCGTTCGTGAACGGTAATCATTTCATTATTCTAAAACTCAAGGAAAATTTTCCATTGCCACCTATTTGTGGGATGATTAAAAACAAGGATATAGATCCTAATCTTTGGAAGGAATGGATGGATGGCATTGTATGAGGAGAATCACCAATTTTGGGATGCGTTGGCCTTATCAAAAAAACCTCTCCAAGAGGAGAAGATGCAACTTCATACGTGTGGAAGCGATGCTGAGTAAATTGGATATATGTGGTTCACTAATACGCAACATTTTGTTTTTTTTGGAAGTGTAAATTGTAAACATTAAATCATATTTTGATGCCAATGCCGGCATTGTTATGTTTCATCATTACAACGCCGGAAACATTGTGCCGGCGTAGAAATTAACTTTTGAAACGGTGCCGGGAATTCAGAAAAACATCCAGAGAAATCAGTAAATGTGCCGGCATTGAAAGTAAACTAAAAATAGTGTCGATACTCTTACAAAAATATTTTGCACCTGGAAATTACGGACTACCGGCATGGTATCCAAAAAACCCTTCAATGCCGAAATTCTGTAATTTTTATGTTTTTGAAAAATTCAGGGTGCCGGCATTGATTTTACTCTTTTCAACCATGCCGGTACTTAAGAAAAACTTAGAAATTTATGTGATCTTGGCACATTGAAACTCTGTAAAAGAGGTAACTTGACACTGGTTTATCAACATAATAAATCAAATAAAAACACTAGATTGTATAAAAAAACAAACTCCAAAGTTAAGAGGTTCCAAACCGAAAACAAATCAAACATAAACCAAATCAAGCAAAGAGTTTAGCAAGACACACAAACAAACACATTGTTCAAGACACACAAACAAACATAAACCAACACTAGATTGTTCAAGACCAAACTAATACTATAGAAGAAACACACGATCACTCGGTCCTTGGCTTCTTGTGTACCCTCTTCTTCCTTTCGCTCCACAAGTCTTTTGCCTCTGGATTTTCAATTTTGTCTATCTTTTGCTCGACTTTCTCCATTTCTTCCTGGGTCAGCACCTCTCCTTTTTTGTTCTTTTTCTTAAAGAACTTTGACAAATTTTCAATTCGCTGACGCTGTTGTCATATTTTTAAACATGTACTTAGTATGTACACTTATATAAGTTCATAGATATAGATTAAAATAATAGGAAATGAACAAGAAGTACATACCAACAACGTAAGGATCTTTTGTAGTCCGGGTACAGTAAGTTAATCCGGAGTTATGGAGGGAGGTGCTGCTTGTGGAGGAACTTCTATGTTAGCCGGGCGTACAATATAAGGATGCGAGTACTTCCGATGACCTTTGAGAAAGGTTGGTTCGGTCTCATAACCATTTTCCGCCGATTCCCACCCAACCCTATCCAACATAAGTCCTCGTTCTTCCCTTTCACTCGAATGTGCAAGAATGGGATTTAGGTCGTAAACAACCAGAGTATGGTTCTCATCTACTTGGCATTGAGGAAAGTCATGAGAGAATTATTGATAAGATGTATCCATAAGATTTTTCTGCTTGTACCCAAGTTGGCGCATTATACGGCGAGGGTTGTGCATAACAAATCCTTTTGGATGAAATAACGGTCCGTTGTAAAATGAAACATTGTCACGCCTTTCAAAGTAAACTCATCTGGCATCCCTATATGTGTCAAACACAACATCTTGGGAAGCCACGGAGTCCAAAGCCATTCTCATTGTGAATAACCGTTTCTTGTTATTGGGCTTCGGGGCATTGTTGAAGAAGTATTTCTGAGCTAGAGGCTCATGCTCTTCATACTCACGTACAGTCTTCAATCCTTTATACTTTAATCCTTTAAACAATTTTGGGAAGTGTTCATAAGCCCACACCTATGCCAATGAAAGATCGTTAAAATGAAATGTATAAGTACAAAAATAATTGGAAAGTAACAAAATTAATGACAATGATGACAAAATAACTAGTTCACTATACCTGAATTAAAGTGAAAGAACCATTAAATTGACAGGCGTTCGCCTTAGAAGCTCTACGCATTTCTGCCAAAAAATGTGCCAAGAAAGCAGTGCCCCATGAATACTCATGTACCTCCGCCAAGGGATCCAAGTATTGTAGATTGCTCAGATGCACCCTATTACCATTAGCGTCAGGGAATATAACGGAGCCCAAGGTGAACAACAGATAAGCAGCGACAGTTTGCTGAACTTGTTCGGGATTCAATTCCTTGTCCTTCGTATTCCCAAACAATTGAACGAGATTGAAGAATGTGATAGTCTTTGTCCGGGAACGCCTTGTCTTGTATATATTTGCCATAGTGGTTTCCTTGTCCCACCCAAATAACTTTTTAGTCAGCTCATAGATCTTGTCCCATCCTAGTTCCTTACAGTCATTTCCATGCTTAACGGCTTTCCCAAGAACCTATAGACCTAGTATTCTCTGTACATCTTCAAGGATAATGGTCATCTCGCCAAAAGGAAAATGCATGGTATCAGTTTCACCAAAAAACCTCTCCATAAAGCAGTTCGCCGTGACGGTATCAGTGGCCACATAATTTTCTACCGCGGGATACAACCCAGATGCTTTGACTATTACTTGAACTTCGGGACACTCTAAATCCAAAGGCCATATATCACTTGATTGATGGCGGCTAACACGGAAGGCTTTCTTATGGTCCTATAAAAACACCGCAAACTAAATTAAATTCACTTGATCACAGATAAATAATATAATAACATGCAAGCGTCTTACATAAGTTTGATAGATCCAACGAGCCCAAGAGTGCTTGTAGTCAAATAAGAGTTGCGGGTTTATCGGTTCACCCTACTGTTTGCCATCATCGCGGTCTGGAATCATGTCATATCTTGTAGGAAGATGGGCTGGGGGTTCCTTTTATTTTTCTCAGGGGCTTCAACTCCGACATCAGGTTTTCCTAAGCCACCTGCTTGTGAGGATGATCCACCTGCTCGGGAAGGTTCAGGATATTTTTCCCACTCATCATCATCATCATCACTGCTGGTTGTTTCCCACGTACGCTCCCGAATGACGACCTTAGCACGATTCGGATCAGAACGAATACGTCGAGCCCGAGAAGACTTAGTTTTTACTTCTTCAACAGCTTTGCCCTTTCCTTTATTCATTTGTGCTGCTCTAGACCTACGTCCAAATATGTAAACTGAGTTATAAACAGAAGTCCGGCATGGTTATTAAACATACAATCAGTGCCGGCAGCAGTGCCGGCGTACTAAATGATTAAAATTCAATGCCGGTTTTCTTGAATTTTATACAGAGACTTTACAAGTTAAGGGAAAGAAAACCGGCGTGGTTAGTAAACATACCGACAATGCCGGCATGGTATAATAGAGATATATGATGCCGGAAGTGGGGGAATTTTGTACAGAGATTTTAACAGAAGAAGAAAATAAATACGCCATGGCACTGATCAAATATACAAAGCCGGCACACAAAACTGGCATAGTATTCAATTACTTTATATGCCGGCAGGTTCATGCTATAAAATAGGGATACAAGACATATAATCCGGCATGGTTTTCAAATTGAATTCTACCGCGAATCAAACATGTAACTGAATTTCAATTGACTAAATTGCAATTTCAAAATTTTATTTTAGTGTAGTAGAAAGATTAAACAATCAAGTTTCAATTTGTGTTTTATAGTATGGGATAAACCCTAAAAATACTTCAATTCAACATACACATCACTTACCGCATCAAATTTGTTATTTCCGCCTCACCAACAGACTCTTCAGGCACTTGTTGCGCTTTTGATTTCGATTTACCACCATCATCAACAGATTCTTCAGGATTGGGTTTGGGTTTTTCAGGAGGTTTGCGACGACCCATTGTCTTTGGTATAGAAGATGAAACAAAAAGAGAGTTTAGTGGTTTTGGAAATTCTTTTGGAAGAGCCGAGAAGTAAAAACAAAGAGAGATGGAATACTCTCCTTTCTATAACCGTCACTTAAATAGCATTAAGGAATTTGTAACCGCCACATAAATGGTATTAAGGAATTTGTAACCGTCCCAATAAGTGGGATAAAGGAGTTTGTAACCGTCACATAAGTGGGTTTAAGAAATTTGTAACCGCCACATAACTTGAGTTTGTAACCGTCAGAATGCCGGCATGGAAATATGGTTATTTTTAATTGCCGGCATTCTGACTCTAAGATTAATTTTATTCCAGTATACCGGCATTGTATGTTGAACACTTTCAACGCCGGCACCTGTGCCGGTATAGTATATGGTTATTTGTCAATGCCGGCTAACGCACCACCAAACGAAGTATCCACCAAAGGTTTAAGTAAGCAAACTAACCCAAACTGGCCTAAATATTAATCTTAAGGAAATAAACTTAAAAACATTAACCACATAAAAAACGTTACACATAAAATGAAAGATCTCAAGCTAATTGAAACTAACATCATTTCTTGGAACAAGATTCAACAAACAAAGCAGCTTCGAAATGCCTAAAAGGCTCTTTTCTCCACTTGGTATATGCGTCCTGAGCTTGATACCTATTCCCTCTGTATCTTGCGAGAAACTCGTTGTATTTGCGACATAATTTTATGAGGGAAGTTATCCGATTCGCTACATACTCATCCCCATAATCCATTTTGCGTTTCTTGCACTTACCGTCCTCAAACTTCGGCATATAAGGACCACAACTAACAAGACCCCAAAAAAGAGACAATGGGCGGTGATCTTCCGGGAAATCCGATACTATGTAGAAAATTTTAATCCATTCGGTTTCTTCCTCAACATCCGCTTCTATCTTCGCTTGTTTTACACGTTCGTATATTTCCTTTGTTTCTTTGCGATATTTTGCTTCTTTTGCTGCCTCTTATTTTTCTCTTTTCCTTTTAAGTATCTCTTCTTCCATAGCAGAAATTGACTTGGTGGTGGTTTCCTTCCTTCTAAGTTTTTCTTGTATAATGGCAATTGAGTTGGTGGTGGATGATGATTGATTTCCTATCGGAGTCGACAGTTTGTTCTTCTTAAGTTTTTATTTTTCCATGGCAATGATGAAATCGGTAGTTGTTGATGAATTTTCCATTGGAGATATGTGTTAGAGCAAACTCTTTTTTTTAGGTATCAAGTGCAATGGGTGTATAAATTCCTTTAAATAAATGAGTACACAATGGCTTTTTTTCCACTTTATTGTACCGGCATTGTCAGTAACCTAAAATCCACGCCGGCAATTCCCTTTACTGATTTATGGTTTGAAAAAATAGCCATTGGGAATTGAATGTTAAATCCCGGCACTGAACTATGGTTAACGATGTTGCCGGCACCCCCTACCGGCGTGGAGTTGTATTACATTTCAATGCCGGAATAAGGTTTATTGTACACAGAAACTATAAAATTTGACACTATATCCCGGCATAGAAATATATATAAGATCTACGCCGGCACGGTAACGGCATAGAATTATGTTAACATGGTATGCCGGAACTGTAATTTATTACAAATGTAATCCTTGTCGCAGGAAGCACGGATGCACTTAGCATGTGCATCAAGCCTTTAAACCACTTGGTGACCCAAGTGGACGAGTTATAGTCTCATGAGGGTTTACATAGAGATCAACCCACAAAACCTTACCAAAAACTAGCCTAAAAACCTAACCAAAAAGCACTAAATCTATCAATCTTTTTAAGAAGAATCCGTATCCGATTCACCCAACTGGTGGTACTCGGTGACTTTGGTTACCATGTGGTTCACATTTTCATCAAACATGAATGCTTCCTCCTTTTCCTGTAGGTAACGCGCTTTCACGGCTTTATGCTACAAAATCAACACACAAACTTAGTTTGTTACATAGAAATTGAAAAGAGTGGATTGTGTCGAATTAATCATAAAGATACTTACGACTTGTTGAGGGGACAATCTATTGTGGGTAGCGTGATCGATCCGGTGTTTGATTTTTAAATACTCAACCACCGCATCTAGGATGATGTCGTGACGTTGCTCGATTTGTTGAGCAGTTCTTCCTTTCGGGTTCCCATAATCGTGAGTAAATTTGTTAAAAATCTTCAACCACATGGAATCCCCCGAACTGTTATCTATAGTTGAAGGACGAGTTTCGGAGTACCATGCTTTGGTGATTGCTAAATCTTCCTCGGAGTCAAACGATTCCATTTGTTGTATGTAGGAGTAGGTTCTATACTAAGCTATCTATAGATGAATCTTCTAGGGTTTAGGTTTTCATAAGTTTAGAGTCTCAAGGATATAGTAAAGAACACACGAGTTTTGGGAAATTGGGTCCAAGTATTAGCTCTCTTTATATAGAGAAAAACCTCAACGGATAGCTTTTTTGAAATCCCTTGTGCCGGCATTGAAGTTAATATAAACGTAGAAGCCGACACCAGTTTCCGGTATGGATTACCGTTAAACGTCCATGCCGGTAATTGATTTTCTTATACAGAGATTGGGCCAAATCTGCAGATAGTACTGACATCGTTTTAACAACAGCGTACAACACCGGCACACACTTCCGGCAGTGATTGTGTTTCTTCATCTATGATGGTATCTATGAATTTCAAAAAAAAAACGGCTAGTTTTTTGAAAAACAAGACCGTTGGAGCTTCATTCTATATAAAACCCCCTCATTCCTTTGGAAAAATGTACACAAAGCACCCACCAAATAACAAAAATCCTTATCTCAAGAAAGCAAGCCTCAAAAAATAGATCAAGCAAGCACGGATCAAGCTTCACAAGCGATGGGGGATTCATCAACAAGCTCTATTTGCAAACAACCATCAAGCTCTACCTGCAAAGTAAGTAGATTCAACATTACTAACGATGGATTGGACAGTTAAAATCTTCTCTACTAAGACTTATCACTAATATAATCTTCTCTTACAGAGTCATCATTGCAGCTGTCAAATTTGCAAGTCACCTTCTCATCTAGCCATGGACTGTCCTTTTATTTATTCGAAGTGTAGAAACTGTGATGGGACACGCCGGTTTTGGATTGCAAAAACTGATGATGTTGATAATGGAAGAATGTTTCTAAGGTGTTTGAATCACCCAAAGTGCGAAGATTTTCAATGGTTTGACAAAGCTGTTGCACTAGCAGAAGCAAGAGCAAACCACAAGGGCCAATGCAAGCCTATTGATGGGTGTGATGGGTGTTATATGAAGGGAAAGGAATATGTTGAAAGATAAGATGAGCCAATGAAGATGGTCCTTGACACCGAGATTCCAGACGATGTCTTCGAAGATATTCGCGAAAGGATCAAAGGTTCCGCAATTGTTGAAAAGGGATGGAAATAGATTATGAGATCATCTTCAACCAAAATTACTCCATTCCATGATTTTTAGTATGTTTTAATTTAAAGTTTCAAATCCAATCTAATAGATTACTTAGGAATGAAATAAAAGAGCATTCTGAATGGATTTATAATCAATACCGGCATTGTAGTTTAATCCAAACCAATGCCGGTTTTCTGGAAAAACTATTGAACTATAAGAAAATCAGAATTTCGGCATAGATTCATTTAATATTTCAATGACGGTACTGTCCAAATTCTTTACAGGAACTTGGACCCTTTCATCCTCCAATTCCGGCATCGTTATAGAAAAAACATTCAATGCTGGACAAGTGGCGGCATGGAATTATAATTACGTTTACACGCCGGAAACAGTCCCGGCGCTGTAGAACCTACACGTTTCAATGCCGGCACCTATGGTGTAAAGAAAACTTACAAAGAAAAACATTTCACTAGAAAGCTAAACATGTTTAACATAAACCAAACAACTGGATTGTGCTTAAATGTTCTTAATCCAGGTATCATAAACCAAAAGTAAACCAAACAACTAAAGAGTTAATCATGAGGTACAAACAAACACAAGTTCGGAATTGTTCAAAACGTAAAAACCACCATCCAAATGAAGAAACACAACTAAAGAGTTAATCACTTGGTCTTTTGCTTCTTGTGGACCGCAACCTTCCTCGTTTCCCGAACAAAGCTTTTGCACTTGGGTCTTCAATTTTATCAATCTTTTCCTCGACTTCCTTCATTTCTTCAAGGGATAGCACCTCTTCTTCCTCGTACTTGGAACCAAACATCTTCTTCATCTTGCCAAGCCGACGCCGCTAGTTTCATACATCCAACACAAAATTAGTATATATATGCTAATATAAGATTATGTGTACATTAAACGACTAAGGAATTAACAATACTTACTAGCAATCCAAGAGTCTTATTAAGTTGGGCCATTGTAGGTGGTGCCTCTGTAGGAGTTGGAACCGGAGGGTTTTTCTGGGGTGGAACTTGGACGTCGTTCGGACGCACGACAAAAGGATGTGACCATTCTAGGTAATTATCAATGTAGGAGGGATCGGCTTCATCACCGTTGTTCACAAGCTCCCAATTACTAATATATACCAAACGAATTGGTTCCCTATCCCTCCAATGTGTTGGTTCTGGAACAGGATCATACACTATGCTCAACTTTGAGGAAGTTGTAATGCACTCAGCCAAGTCAAGAGCGTACCTTAAAGTAGAGGTTGTCATGAAACAAGGTAATTGCTTATATCCAAGTTGCCGCATCACACGTCGAGGATCGGCCATAACGTATCCCTTTGGGTGGAACAACGGTCCATTGTAGAATGCAATGTTATTAAACCTCACAATTTTATGGTTCTCTCTAATCTCCTTGTAAGGGTCGAACACAACGTCTTTGGTAGTCATCGCGTCCAGAGCCAATCTCATATCTATCAGTCGACGATTGTTACCGGGCTTCGGAATATTGTTGAACTGGTATCTCTTAGCTCTAGCCGCCTCGGGTTCGGGAAGGTCTATGATCTTCAAGAAGGGGTAGTCCTTGAACAATGTTGGGAAGTATTCATAAGCCCACACCTATACCAATGTGGAATAATACATATAAGAAGCAGTAAATTTTGTTTCTAAGTTCATAATAAGGGTACATGTGAACAATATACATAAGAACATAAGTTTAAAAACAAAATTACCTGGAGCAGAGAGAAATTCCCAATAAATTGGTTTGTAACAGCCTTAGAGGACCTTCTCATCTTCCAACGGATCCAAGTATTGAAGGAGGCTTGCACTAACCCTATTGCCACTAGTGTCAGGGAATACCTTAGTGCCCAAGATGAATAACAGGTACGCAGCGGCTGTATAACGAATTTGTGAAGGGTCTCATCCATCCTTCAAACTTCTTTCCTGCGTTTTTTCAAACTTATCCTTAAGCAGCGTCGGCTTGATTGTCTTTGTCCTACTAGCCTTAGATACATATAAGATTTCCACATAAGTTTTGTAGTCCCAACCCAACAGCTTGTTAGTCCAGGGAGTACAACTTCAACCATTCTAGGTCCGGACACTTATCTCCTTCTGCAATTGATTTGCCGATAACATTCAAGCCTAGAATGTTCTAAGCATCATCAGGGATCAAGGTCATCTCCCCAAATGGGAAGTGCATGGTATCAGTTTCACCGTGATACCTTTCGACAAAGCAATTGACTGTCACAGAATCACAATTCACATAATTTTCAACCAAAGCATATAGACCAGAATCTCTTACTAATGTTTGGACCTCTTCACATTCCTTAGACAAATCCCAACGAAACGAGGCTTGGTTTCGGCAAACACGCACAGCCTTCTTATGATCTTACAATTAGTAGATAGTACGATTAAGAGATTTACATAAATACACAAGAATACATATGCACAAGATAAAAAAATCTTACATAGGTTTGATAGATATTACGAGCCCACGTGTCCTTGTAGCCAAATAGAATTCTCGAATCGTCAGCTTTACCCCAAATTCTACCACGAGCAAGGTCAGGTATCATGTCATCAACATGAGGAAGTTGGGAACCTTTAACTTTTACTTTTCCCTTGCCTTTGCCTTTGCATTGTGTCGGTTGTTTACTTGGCCCACCAACTTCCTCTACAACTTCGCTTTGGCTTGCTAATTGACTTGGATGAACCTCATTATCTTCCTCCTCACTTTCCTCTTCATCATGCTCATCGTCCTCAACTGTTCCAGTAGGTTCACGGATTACAAGTCGACTACGGTCACCACCACTCTCCCAAATTATCCCTCTTGTATCAGCCCCCAAACGCTTTTTTCGACCTTGATCTTTCCCTCGAGGAGGCAGAGACTGAGGAGTATCAAGACCGTCCTTCCTTCTTCGCATTTATAGAAAGAAATTAAAAGACAGGAATCCTACCAAGGTCACAAAATAGAATGCCGGTACACCTTTCCGGCATTGAACAACAACTATCGACAATGCCGGTAATTCCTAAACTGTTCCTGGATACCAAAAGATAACTACCGGCACACCCGAAAAAAATCCAACTCCATGCCGTTACCAGGTACCCACACACAATGCAACCTAAAATCAATGCCGGTACTAATAATAATTTCTAGGGGTTTCTTGGATACCAAAAGAGCACTACCGGCATACCCGAATAAATGTAAAGCAATGTCGTAACTAACTACCGGCATAGTGTTCAACCTAATTTCAATGCCGGTACAGAACATTCAGTTTCGGGTGAATCTGGGTTTGAAAACGGCATTGTATTCATACTAAAATCAATGCCGTAACTAAATATTGGCACTGCCTTTATTCTAAATTGAATGCCGTAATCCATAACGGCATTGTATTCATACTAAAATCAATGACGGTACTCACTGAAACTCAAATGTTTGAGTTAGGGTTCGCGATTCTAACGATTCTAACCCAAACCCACTGCCATAAATCGATTCAAACACTTATAAAACAGTTCAAAATCACTTACCTTCTCACGGAAGCCATAAAATCACCAATTTGATCGTCCGAAGCCTCTTGTTCTTCTTCTTCTTGCTCTTAAGAAATCAAAGCAAGCCTTTGTTCTAATTTGTGTTGAGCAATCGACTTTGACTTCGATTGGGCATCTGATTTCTTTCTTGGAGGCATGGTTATGATTCGGGTAGGTTAATCGACGATTTTTTTTTTGAATCGACGATTAATCGTCGACGAAGAACAGATGAAGAACGATGAAGAAGAAGATGAAAGATTAATTTTTTCCAAAACCTAACCCTAGTGCCGGAACAGATGTGGGAGAATGGGGGATATATGAATTTGGTTTTCAGATTTTAAGTTTTAGGGGAAAGGGTAGTATAGTCTTTTAATAATGTTTTTTAATTAACCAAAAGGTATTTTAGTATTTTCATACCCAAAAATCACCCCTTAGCAGACACTATGGGTTGGGGGAAGTAATTTATATCCCCCAATCGCGCGTTCAAAAATAAATTTACTCACGATGTGTTTTTTTACTCAATATTTTTTTTTCTTTTACCCGTAATTTTTTTTTTACTTAAGAAATTATTTTCGGGTGGGGCCGGTAAGATTTTTTTACTCAAGGCATAGTAAGAACTTCATACGTATTATTGCGCCGACCGAGCGAAGCGAGGGAGAACCTTTATATGGCCATTTTTTTGTAAATCCTAAGTCATCAATTGACACAAAAAGATTGGATTTGGTGTCCTAAACTTTTTTCAATCAACAATGAAAGGACTAAAGAGCCCCTCCATGTTTTCATTTCTCACTAAAACTAGCGTAAATACAACACAAAATAAGGGTAGTCGAGTAAATTTCGTGGGCAGAAAAAAGGACACGGAGGTTGGAAATGTTTTAATTGTTGAGGGTCAGTTTAGTAAAATCCTAGGTAAAGTTACCTCAAGGTTGCAGGATCGAATCCAGGCTACCTCATTTTATTTTTTTCCTTTTATTTTCCCTTCTTCTTCCTTCTCCTTCATTAATTTTTCTTCTTCGTCCCAAACTCCAGAGAAACTCCACCCCCACCTCGCAGCGAACTACCACCATCACCACCACCGCAAACATCAGCTTTTTGAAACACCACCACTATCTTCAATCTTATTTCTTCCTGCTCCGATCTATTGAACGTTCATCATATCCCAGAGAAGACAATTGAAGTAATCTGGGGTGATTTTTAAACTAAAGAAGAAGAATTAAAAATGGGTTTGCGAAGGTGCAGTAAAGCTGTGACTTATGTGGAGTTGCAGGTGGTGCTGTAATGGTTTGTAGTGGTTGAGTTACTGCTGTCGAAGTGAGAGGTCGAAGTTGAGAGCAAATTGGGGAAGAATTATAAGATTAGTTGAACTCTATTCGAGTTTAGCTTGATTTGAGAGAGAGATGAGGTTTGGACCGAATCGATTAATGGAGGAGATTGAATCTGAGAACTGAATTGAAGATGTATTCAACAGAAAACAAAGAACAAAGAATTGATTTAATAAATCAACAGGAAGATGTTCATGGGTATGAAATTAGGGTTTCCGAGATGGAGAAAGAGTATGATTTGATGGGTTTCTGGTGAATTGAAACAGGAGAAAAGATGTGGCAACTGTTGATCGATTTTGAATTCATGGGTTTCAGATGAAATGGGTTCTAGTTGGTACGAGTGTTGTTATGGAATTCAGGGAATGGTTCTATTGAAGTTGAGAAGGTGTTAGTGGTCAAATTGCAGTTGAAGAACAACAAGAACAGGGAAGAAGATGGCGGATGCTTGAGTGATGTGTGTGCTGTTTGATTTGGTTGCAGCTGCTCCAGAACTATAGTAATGGATGAATGGTTGTGGATTTGAGAGGAGCAATTGGTGTTGTGCTTGAGGTGCTAAGAGATTTTGAGATTGCTGGAATTAAAAGAGAAGCTACAAAATGGGTAAGTGATGTTGCTTCAAGGAATTGAGGTGCAGAGAAGAATGTATGGAATTGAAGCTCAAACTGAGATAGAACTGGTGGTTGTGCTGGTGATTGGTAAAGATGGTGGTGCTGTAATTACAGAAATAAAAGGTGATAGTCTTGCTATTATGTTTCATCTGGTGCAGCAGGCTAGGTTTGACTCTAGGGGCTGCAATTGGCTTCGGGGACTGTATAGAAAAGAGGATATGTTGTATGGATTAGAACAGGTTGTAGTGATGATTGAGGTGCTGGCAGCTGAGTGCAGGGAAAGAACATGAGGCAGTGAATGGAAGAATGAAATTGATGTGCAGTGTTTTAACTGAGGTGATGCAACTACGATGGTTGAAGCATAGATGTATGTGTAGGAATGAACGAATCTATGAACTGAGTGCATAGAAGGAGCTGAAATAGAAGGCCTGAAATTGGCCTGGATCGGTCGGTAACAGACATAACTCGTCAGATTCCGATCTCAGTGAGTTGACTCACCGATTCAGGCAGCTGACTCAGATGAACTTTGACCTGGGCTTGACTCATGGGTTGTTTTCTCTGGAACAATTTTTTTTCTTCTAAAATCTGAATCCATACAATCACGTAGTGGTGTCGTTTCGTCAAGTTCTTCGGTCGGCCCACCCACCATGGCAACGGTTATACTAGTTATATATTTTTTTATGGTTGGGCAAGAAGCTCTTATTTCCTATGGGTTTAAATTTTCTCAAAAGATTTTATTGGTCTAAAAAAAAATTATTGGTCTAAATATTCTCTGGTGGGGCCAGAAGCTCTAAGAAGAGAGCTTTGTTCAGCTTTTAACCACAGCGAAGGAAATTCACCCGAAATCATATTATTAATTATAATTGGCTTGAAGGTCGGGGATAGAGCTGGCAAACAAGCTGAAACCCGCAGATTAACCCGTGCCCGGCCCGTGAAAACCCGAACCCGGCTTGGATGGGTTAAAAACAAGCCGGGTTCGGGTTAGAGAAATGGTGGCTTGTAAGTAAACGGGTTAACCCGTGCCCGGCCTTGTAAACCCGCAGGTAAACCCGTAAACCCGTGTATAATAATTATTAATAAATTACATTTAATTTTCAACGTTGGATTATGTTACATACTTAATCCTATCCCTACGTTAAAGATATAAATACTCCAGCTCTAACCTTAGCAGACAGATATTTACATTTCTTTTCCACCGTCTTCTTCTGCGACTGCGGATGCGTCTCCCTCTCAGTTCTCAGTCCCCAGTCCTCACTCACCGTCACCGAGTTCTCTTCATTTTCATACTCCGGAGGGAAATCTTATTCTGAAAGATTTGAAAGAAATTGATATATCTGTAACTGTAAGCTCTTTTCTCTCTATCTATCATGTTGAATTTCTGTTTTAGTTTCTTATTATAGTCTAGGGTTTGATTTTGGGTTCCTATTATACAATATTACCATGGTTCTCTGAACATGAATACAAATTGTTTGATGAAATGCCGATTTTATCAGTTGGAACGAATTGATTTAGTTTTCTTTTTTTTTGGTTGGTTTGAATTTTATTATGGATTGTTAAGATGGGATTGAGGGTTTATGGTGAATTAGGGGTTTAAGGATTTTAGTGGAGTTATTGGATAAAACCCTAGAAGGGAAAAGTAGAATGATATTGTTGATTTTGTCCTAATGGTGTAATTATCTTGCCATTCATATATGAAGTTTCTGTTGCTTTTGGAAGGAATATATAGCTTTGATTTGGATGGACGTTTTTATTAGCTCAAACTATGTGGTTTTAATTAGGGATTTGCTTATTTATGTGATTGTGCTTATTTTATTTTAATTAGGGCATGTATACAGTTGGTTCTTTACATTTTCATTCATCTCCAATGATTGTATGCTTTGTTTGGCAAGACCTAGTGACTAGTGTTACCTTGAAAGAACAAAGTGGGGATTTATTTTGTGAAATTCCTTGCTTGTTGTTTCTTTGTTGAGTATCCAACTATCCATGACTGGGTTCTGGTTGCTAAGGCTTAAATTGTATTTGTTAAATTCACCAATGGAGCATAAAATGTTGATGTACTACATGCTTCAGGCTAGTTTCATGTATTCAAGATAATAATGTGTATGGTGGATAACTGGATATCATCTTCTTGTGCTCTCCATTTGTGTGTGAATTGTGATAAACTGATAATGGTACTGTGAGTTTGTGACTGTCAATTGAATGGGATGCAATGCAAGTAAGTAATGACTAATTTTTGAGTATTTGACCTATTCTTTGTGGCTCCATCCAGGTTCTAGGATGTCAAGTGTACAAGAACATTATAACGATGTTATGAGTAATGATGGTGCGGATGATGATGTTGAGATGCTAGATTCTGTGAATGACTCTGCAACTGTTGGTTGTGCAGCTGCACCAGTTTCAGGTGAAAAAGAACATAAACTTAGATCCGATGTTTGGGAATATTTTGATCTCGTTTAATGTCAAGATGGAACAAAGAAGGGAGTGTGCAAGGCTTGTAAAACTGGATACAAATATGATAGCCAGAGAGGTGGAACCTCATCTATGAAAAGGCATAAGTGCCTTAAGCGTGACTTTCAAGACATAGGGCAGATGATGTTAGCTGCAAGGAATGGCCAGCTATCTTCCCGTGTACGCAAAATTGATCAGATGAAACTGCGAGATCTTTTTTCAGCATTACTCATTGCAAGAAATGTCCCATTTTCTTTGGTGGAGTGGAAAGAATTTAGGGACATATGTGCTTATTTGAATGAGGATGCTAAACCAATATCAAGGAATACTGGGAAAGCCGATGTTGTCAAAAATCATAAAGCCCGAAAAGAAGGTATTCGAAACAGATTGAAACTTGCTCCAGGTACGATTCAGTTTAGAATTTCAAATCCTACTGACCTACACCATATGTTTTGTTTTATACTTTTATATATGAGTAATTGATTATGATAAGATGTGTTGATGTGTATGACTTATCCTTACAGGTAGGATGTGTCTAACATCAGACATGTGGACTTCTGTTACGACTACAGGGTACATAAGCTTAACTGTGCACTTTCTTGATCAAAATTGGGAGTTGAAGAAGTATCTTCTGAACTTTTGTGAACTTCCACCACCTCATACAGGTTAAGCACTTACTTGAGTCTTGAGATCTTTTATTTTATTTGCATGTGATATTTTACTTAAGTCTGGATTCTGCTCAAAAAGCTTAGATAGGTCTGGTTCTGCTCATAATATGGTAATTTAAGGCCCATAGAGTTTAGTAATTCATAAATATAACAACCCGGGTTCTGTTGAGAAAGCTCAATACTGATTCATTCAGTTCTATTTGGCATTTTGCATTACTACTCAGTTGCTAGTTTGGTAGGAAGGCTGATCAGTGCCTTACCTAGAGCTAGTAGTGGTGAATATAGTACTACTCAGTTGCTAGTGTTCTGTTTTTTTATTTTATAAAAACTCTTGGAGATAATTTACTGATGGGTTTGTTGCTGTTGTAGACTATATTAAAAAGCTTATGATTTTCATTGTTGAAGTATGGTGAAGTACTTAATTGGGAGTTTAACTTTTCCCCTTTCCACTACCTCATACAGGTGAACACCTTTCTGACAAGCTATTTGCAATGATAGATGATTGGGGAATTGAAGACAAAGTATCCAACATCACCTTAGATAATGCTGCAAATAATGGAGCTTGTGCTAGAATTATGCAGAGTAGACTTGTTGCAAAGAAGATCCTGTTTAACAAGGGAAAATACTTTCATATGCGTTGTTGTGCTCACATCTTAGCTCTTATTATAAAAGATGGACTTGTGAAGATTGATCCAGCTGTACTTAAGATAAGAAAGCCAGTGAAGGCCCTTAAGAAGTCCCAAGTAAAAAAGCAAAAGTTCTTGGACATTGTTAATACTTTAGGAATGTCTGCAATAAGAAGAGGTATTCTTCAAGACGTGAAAACAAGGTGGGTTTCCACTTTTCTTTTGTTATACTTATACAGTTAGAGAATTGTATTATTGTTTATAATATTACTCACTGAAACTGAATGTTTGTTTTATACAGGTGGAATTCAACTTATCTTATGTTAGATAGTTGTCTTGTTTATAAAAGTGTTTTCGCTCATTTGAAGGAGGTGGATCCAGACTATAAAGACTGTCCAACTGATGAAGAATGGGAGCAAATTGAAGTAGTCACAAAGTTTCTCAAGACGTTTTATGATCTCACAACTTTATTTTCCGGTAGTAAGTATCCTACTTCCAATCTTTATTTTGAAGGAGTTTGTCAAGTTCAGGTGTTATTAAAAAAAGAAAGCACAAATGAAATTGAATACATTAGGGACATGGTAAAGGAGATGCAAATTAAATTTTACAGTTACTGGGAGAACTTGAGTCCTATATTGGCTATGGCACTTGTGTTAGATCCTAGATTGAAACTGAAGTATCTAAACTTTGCTTACTCCAAGTTGTATACTGATGTAAGACAATTAGAAAGTAAAGTTGATGATGTGCGTGAAGATATGAAAAAACTTTATAATGAGTATTACACATTATCAAATTCAAGAGCTTCTGGCACTGGAACTCAGAATATGGGTATTCAAATTGGTGGGTATTCTGCCCATAAGGGAAGTGAGTGGCTCCAGGTAATTTTAAAGCTTACTTATGAAGTACATGTGGTCTTGTATTATTTTATGTTTTAACCAAGTGTGTTTCTGAAGTTGTTTGGTATCTTCTCATAGAAGATAACTAGTACCTTGCACTCACTTCTTGCTTGTTTCATGCAGGAATATGCTGCAACACAGGAAAGTGGTGGTAATCTGCAATCTGACTTGTCAGAGTTGGATCACTATCTTACCGAGAAATATGGATGTTCTTTAGATAAACCATTTGATATCCTAATGTATTGGAAGGCCCGGGAACATCGATTTCTAGTACTTTCAAGAATGGCGGGGGATATTTTGTCAATTCCTATTTCAACCGTCGCTTCGGAATCTGCATTTAGCATTGGTGGAAGGGTAATTGATCGATTTCGCAGTTCTTTATTACCTGAAAATGCTGAGGTGGTGATAACAACTCGTTATTGGGTTCATGGAATTGGTAAGTGTGCCTAAGTGGTGCATAAGTCAGTAATTTTCCATTTAGGTGAATGTCTAAATTTCATATATAACTTTGATTGTTTTTATCCATGTAGGAAAAGAAGATTTGGATGAGGACAATGGAATTATTGGAGAAGATGTATTAGGATTTGAACTTGGTGCAGTGGAGGATGGGGCAGTGGAGGATGGGGAAGTAAGTTCTTATGCGTCTAATTAGTATGCGTACTTCTTCATTCTTCAATATAAAGCGGAGTAATTATGCAAATTCCATGTTTTTGACTTGATTGGGGTTTGTTTTGTTTGATTTATTTTTGCTTGAAATTACATATTCTTATTGAATAGTTGGAGCAACTCAATTCAAAGATAGACATGGAAAATGAGAGTGTTTTTTTGGACAGACAGTTACTTATCAAAGTCTCCAAATTTTGTATAGAAAAGAGATTGGAGATGTTTTCTGGACAGTTGTCACTTTTTTTGATTAACCACAATATATATTTTGTGCAGGAAGTGGTTATTAATATCTTTATTGTTGGACACAAAGTCACAACTCACAAAGTACAAACAATGGTATTACTACGGTCTTGACTCTTGAAGGGTATTTTTCTTTGTTGAAGATATCATGAACTGATTACTGATGAAGTATTAAACTACTAATGATTAGTATATTGTGCAAGTGTAACTGTGTTCCTTTTATGGTGTAAATGCAAAAGTAGTGTCAAGTTTTGCAATTTTCTTGATCCTTTCATTAAGTTTTTAAATTTTGGTGTGAATGTGGCCGGAAATAGATCAGAAATCAGAGGAAACTCTGTCAAATCGATTTCTAGCGAGTTGACTAACCAGAAACGGGCTAACCCGTGAACCCGCAAGTTTTACCCGTTACGGGCACGGGTTGAAGAAATGACCACCCTTGAAGAATATCAACCTGCAGGTTTTGGCCCGTGTTAACCCGAACCCGTATAACCCGTAACAGGCCAGCCCCGACCCGCCCGTTTGCCAGCTCTAGTCGGGGAAACAAGGAAGGCATAAAATCTCATCCCCACTAAAGCCATATTTTAACGTCATTTTTTTTTCTTTAAAGTAGATAGTCTTTTTTTTTTTTTAACAGCCATTCATTATAACCGATTAAATAGGAGAGAAAATTTCCTACTTAGCATGACAAACAGAAAGTAAAGAGTTTTCAGGCATCATATGTTCCCATGTGTCCCCTATCTCTGGAGAATTGAGAAATATCTTTGCACTGTCAGCTAAGTTATACCTGATTGGCTTATTAGATAGGTTACATTTTAATAAACTAAAATAATTAAATAAGATCTAACAGAATTTAAATAACATTGTCAAAGCAATACTCTCGCTTCTGGACCTGCCTCTGGATTTGTCTTCGAACTCTAATATCTTCCACTATGAGATTTACTTCCTTCATGTTTCTTCTCCTTGCTATCAGAAGGGCTTCTATCACGCCTACTGACTGGGTTTTGTGAGTGCATCTTGTCCTGCAAAGCAATCCTGCAATATCCGAGATATCATCATTTTCGTTTGTTACAATCAAAATTGTTGCCGCCAAAGATCCTTCATTGATGATAGTGGTGTGGATGTGTATGTTGCATCCCTTTTATTGTGCTGTAGTTGCAGATTATCTCTCTATTGAATGGAAGGGTTTCCTATTGGTATGAAATGTTTTTGGGAGGTCTGTTGTGCCAATAAGTAGTGTTTGATCAGGGACATAGTGGTTTGTCGATTAGGTTGGACACCTTCAAAACAATTTAGACAACGTGCTTTTCAAATGCACCAACAGATGGTAGCGCACCAGGCTGGGAAATCACAATCTATTTGGTTTCCATGTGAAATTTGCAAATACCACGAATGAAACCAATTCTCTATCGTCCAATCTGTTTGGCTAACCGGCTGGTTTAAACCCATGCCAAACCATATTGCCCTGCTAAAGCTGCATTCCAATAAGATGTGTTTTAAAGTTTCATTTCCACTTTTGCATATAATACAGGTAGGGGCAATATCTTTGATCTTATTGTGGAGTTTTTTGTTTACAGTGAGAATGTCATGGACAACCTTCCACATAAAGATTTGGATTCTTGGGACTGTTTTTAGTTCCCAAATTCTTTTCCAAGTACCGGGATTATTCACCCTGCTTCATGTTTGTAAAGTAGGCTTGACAAGGAAGTTATACACTTTCCTCACCGAGATTTCTCCTTTTCTATTTGTTAACCACACTAAGCGGTCTTTATCATCTTGGTTGTTATCTAAAGGAATATGTTTTACATTTTCAGCAACCTTGGGGTGAAAAACTTGGTTTAAGAAGTCTACATTCCACTCTTTAGAGTCTTGGGTGAACAACTCTCCAGTTAGAGTAGGAAACTCTATAACAAAAGTCTTGGTGTTATATCTTCTTTTGTTATAGAGTTTGGGTGGTTCAACGGGATCTAATTATGATTCCAAATTTGGACAGTCTCGCCATTTCCTACTCTCTAGACCGCAATTTCTTGTATAATCCTCAATCCATTCTAGAGACATTTCCAAAGCCAAGAAATATTTGGACTAGGTTTTCCTTTGACTAGATCCAGGGGAGAGCACAATTTGAAATATTTAGCTTTCATGATTTTCCCCCATAGGCAGTCGTGGTTATGAATAAGTCGCCAGACCACCTTAATAACCATGGCTAAATTGAATTCAGAATAGTTGTTGAAACCCAGCCCTCCCAACTCTTTGGGCAGACAAATATAAACCATTTTTTAGGGCACAGACCTTTTGTTTTTCCTTCCTTATGCCCCCAGAAGAAAGCTCTATTAAGGGCATCCATTTTTTGTGATATTTTTAGGAATGACAAAGCATGTCATTTGATAAGTTGCCAAAGAGTCAGCTACATGTTTAATCATGACAGCTTTTCCCGCCGGGGTAAGATGCTTACCCCTCCAGCCCGGTAATCTACCTTTTAATTTTTCTACAATTGGTTCAAAGCACTGGATTTTGGATCTGTGAGTGAACAGCGGCACCCCTGGATATTTTTCCTCAAGTTTAATTCTTCCCACCTTCATTATTTCAATTATTTCCCTAGCCTCCCTATTACCTACGCTTTTTCCAAAGAAGATTCCATACTTTTGGTAGTTTATTAGCTGACCCGATCCTTTACTAAAAGTGTCCAGAATAAAAATGAGATTTTTGCATTCCTTGTTGGTTTCCCTAGCAAAGATAAGACAATCGTCTGCAAAAATAAGGTGAGAAATTTGAGGTGCCCCAATTGCCATCTTGATCCCATGGATCTACCCATTATCCTCCACATTTTTTAGGACCCTAGAAAGACCTTCCATACATAGTATGAACAGGTAAAGAGAGAGGGGGTTTCCCTGCCGTAAACCCCGAGATGGTTTAAAGAAGGAAGTGGGAGAGCCATTAATTAGAACAGCTGTTAATGTGGTTCCAATGCATTGTGCAATAAGATCACACCAGTTTTCCCCAAAATCTAATTTATTTAGGGTTTGTAAGATAAATTCCCATTCCACTATGTCGAAAGCCTTCGACATGTCGATCTTCAGACCCATATAGCCAATTTTACGTTTTTTCCTACTTCTCATTGTGTGAATTATCTCATGTGCTATGATAACATTGTCCGAAATTTGTCTTCCTGGGACAAAAGCCGACTGGAAATGAGAGATGAGCTTGTCTAGTAAGGGTTTTAATCTATTAGCTAAGATTTTCGAGATGATTTTATTGACCGTATTGCACTAGGAAATTGGTCTGAAATCTCCCGGGGAAGAGGAGAATTTGAGTTTTGGGATGAGAGTTATGCAGGTAGCATTTATCTCTTTTAGAAGAGCCTTTGCCTGAAAAAAGCCAGTTATGGTGGAAATCATATCATTTTTAATCATGTTCCAATTTTTTTTGGAAGAAAATGGTTGGGAAACCATCTGGACGCGGTGCTTTGTTAGGGTGCATTCCAAACAAGACAAACTTAATCTCCTCTTCAGAGGGAGGGAGCATCAGACTAGCATTTTCTTCATCAGAGATACTCCTAGGAATCAGGTCCAGAATATGGGAAGGAATTTGTTTGTTTTCCGAAGTAGACATCTCAGAGAAATGTGTGAACCTTATGTTAGAAATTTCTTTTCTATCTTTGCACCACTGATCATTTTTGTCTTTTAGAGTATCTATCCTTAACCTCCTAAAAAAAAATTTGCCGAAGTGTGGAAAATCACAGTATTTCGGTCTCCTAGCTTAATAGATTTTTCAGTTGATTTGAGCTTCCAAATAGCCTCCTCAAAATTACACCACTTTTTCAGTTCTGAATTGAGCTCTATTAAAATGATAGAGTTATCCGGTAATTTCCTGATATTTTTTGTAATTTCGATTTTTTTTGTAGTTGTTTTTATGTGATGTTGTATATTTCCAAAATAGTCTCCATTCCATTTCTTTATGAGATTTTTAAAAAAAAAATAATTTTGACACGTGACCAAAAGCTGAGGATCCTTGAATTTCAATATTCCAGGCTTCCTCGATCACCTCCAAACAAGATGAATCTTCAAGAAAGAAGCCAAATTTTTTGAAAGGTAATGCACCATCCTTCCAAACCGGAGAAGTTTTTAGAATAATTGGGTTGTGGTCTGAGGCGATCAGCGGAAGATGGTGAAGGACAGCAGAAGGGAAGCAGTTTAACCATTGGTCATTTGCTAGAGCTCTATCAAGTCTAGCTTCTATGAATTCTCTCCCTTTTCTTTTATTAGACCAAGTGAAGGGGTATCCTACAAATCCTAGATCCAAAAGAGTTGCAAAGTTTATCAAATTATTGAAGAAAAAAACTTTCATTGTGGTTTATAGGACCACCCCCATGACTACCCATGGTAAATTCACACTTTTTGCCAATTCTTGGAAATAATCCCAAGATCTAATTTTATTTTTCCTATTGGGGTCACCATAGACATAAGACAACATCCATTGCAGGGATGTTGTCGCATCAAATACGATGGCGTCAATTTGATTGTCATTGACCCTTAGAATGTCTATATTAATGTTAGCATTCCAGGCAAGAAGAATTCCTCCAGCAGTACCAATGACTCCTTTTGGATCAACTATCACAGAATCAGAGAAGTTGAGATTTTTGATAATTTTGTTTACTTTATCTTTGACTTGTTTAGTTTCAGAGATAAAAAGGATATTTGGTTGGTATTCTTTTACAAGGTTAGAGAGATGAGTTTTTGTGAAAGGTTTTCCCAAACCTTAGGCATTCCAGGATAAAATGTTTAGAGACATGGTGTTGAGTTAAAGCTTTAACTTGAGATGATATTGAGAGAACTTTTCCTTATGGAGACCAGTTTAAAATCCTTATTGTTTTCCTTTGCATTACCATCTAGATAACTAAGAAGCAAAAACCTATTCTCTACTGACCAAATCAACCACTGAAAGCATAACTGATCCTTGCAAATTAAAGAGAAGCTAACCAAGCAAACACTAACAACCTTACGACTAAGGTGATATCTTCTGGTTGAATAAACACTACTGCAGTGAAATTCATATGACCATGTTTCTATAATTGTTTTGTGGTAATTAAACAAATAAGAGAGAGAATTAACTAATGGATAAAGAAACGGAAGTATAAGTTGTATTTGTGTATGGGGTACCTGATTCTCCCTTGCCACTCCAATTGTTCCATCACCATTTGTTGTTGCTCCCTGGTGTTCCATGATCTGAACTTCCAAGTTATCTACATATCCTCCATCAGCCTTTTGGGTATCTCTTAATGGCACCACAATTCTCTCGGAGATGGGTAAGTGAAGTGGTTTTTGTTTTTATAGTGGATGTTCTGGCCATGGTATAACATTGAAGGGTGCAGAGATGAGGAAAGGGGGTACATAGATTTCTTTTGTTTCCTGGAAATTTCCTTTGAAAGTTGAGACTGCACTATGATCATTTAGGTTCTTGGTCTTTAGAGTGAAAATTGGTTTCAAAGGTGGTTCTTCATCCTTGCAATTTTTTACTTTTCCTTCGAAGTACTGGTGTGGAGAGATCAAAACAATCTGATCTTCCATATGAGCTGACTGAGCTTTCTCCTTTCCCGTAGTTTTTTTCCTTGGAATTTCTCTTAAACATCATCGCCTCCGGCATATTATTTATTCCTTTCCTTTGCATATTTTGATTTTCCTTTTGATGTCTTAGCTTTTGTTGGCTTATGCATCTGATTGATCACCACTCCTTTTGAATTGATTATTGAGATTTAATTTGTGATTTCCTCTGATACAATAATAGAGGATTTGTTGAGATTCATTCCTTGCCATAAAATTGCTTCCTCTCTAATTAGTTGAAGTAGCTTTCCTTTGTTCAATTTCAGCTTAATCCCTTTTGGTAGATGATTAGGAGGTGCTCCCAGATTCAACTTAGCTTCAGAGATTTTTGCTCCTTCTGTTTGATTTTTGAAATTCTTTGCCTCAGCATACTCCTCATCTGCAGTCATTGCAGTTTTCCCTTTCAGATTTGTTTCTCTACTGAAAGGAAACGATTGCTCTTCTCTTATGGCTAATAAATCTGATAAAGGCGTACAGAAAGGTAGCCCCTATTAAGCTGAGATCACCATCTAATTATCCATCTGGTGGCCATTATCATCATCTGCACGTGATACAATGGTGCGAGCAGCTGCCCACTGTTGACTTAAATCAGGTGGTGGCCCATGCACATATTGAAAAGAACCTGAAGAATTTGCACTTTCTTCGTTAGGGAAGTCCCGCCTTTGGATCTTGTTGATGACTGTTTCAGATATTTCCATTCATAAGCATTTAGAAGAATGGGAGCTGGACATAGAGATTATGCTTTCAGATGGGCTTAAGAAGGAGTCTGCAATGTCTGCATCTGAGATTTTCAAGCTGAATCTCGGAGGAACGATTGGTGCCACCAGATTTTGTCTGGTAGATGGTTGTGGTTCCATAAGATCTTGAGTTCTGAAAACCCTCTAAGGAGAAGATTGAGATGACGACGATGTCGGGATAGCGGAAACAAGATGATCCATTTGGTCATTTACAAAGGTCATGTCCACTTCTTCATAGTCAGGCTCATTGAGAACATGGGAGAAGAAATCTAGTGATGGAGATTTGCATTTTGTTTTAGGATGATTTATGATATGGCAGATTCTACAAAATGATTTTGGAAGTGGTTCATAGTATAACATGACATCCAACCAGTCATGTTCATCTAGGTACAGTCTGAAAGTAGCATCCAACTCCTTGTTTAGATTTATTTGGACAAGACATCGAACAAAGGGTCTGGCATGGTTGTAGTCCTGTGGAAGTTCTTTCTTGATGAAGACCCCTATATCATTTGTTATCATCTCAGGGATTCCCTCACCAAAGAACTCTACTGGGAGATTAAGGTAGCTGACCCGGAATTTAACCAGCATCATGATGATGAGAGATGGTGGGATGGAGAATTGATAAGCTTTTACCACTAGCAACCAAGCATCATACTTCGTTGGAGAGTATAGAATCTCCCTTTGAGCATCAATATGAGATTGAAGTTCCATAATGAATTTTTTATTTTCATTTGAGCCACTTACCAAAGTTGTTATTGGTTGATACGTTAAAACCCAAAGAAACTGTAACATTTCCATCATTTTTTGAATGTTAAGTTTAAAGGGACGGAAGATGGGAGCCACCACCATGCAGTCGGTTTTGCTTCTGCATCTCGATCTTGTTTCTTTGGGTATGACAAGGAATTGAGAAATTGAAAGTTGGGTATTCATTCTGTCTACCATTTCCATTTCTGCAGGGGCATCAGAGGAGAAGGAAGAAAGGTTGTTCATGTTGGTGCACTTTGATGGTTTTTTGATAGGTAAGGATTTTCTAAACAGGTTGTAAAACTTGGTGCAAATACTTGCCATGAATTCATATAGGAATAGTCCAATTAACCACCTTTTTGATTTTTAGGGCAGTTAGAACTTCAGTAAATACGGTGGTTGGGGTATTAAACATTGGAGATGATAAGGCACTCTAGTACATGATAACAAAAGGGATAGGGGAATGATGAGGGAAAAGAAGGAAATAAATGATAGGAGGAGAAGAATAACAAAGGAGAAAACAGCGACAAGACAATACACTACAGAAGAAGGGGACAAAACTGAGAGGGATGAAAAGAGATAAACCAAAGAGCAACGGAGATGGAAGAGCATTTAATTCGTTCGACCAATAAAAGAGGTTGAGAGGATAAGGGTGTTGGGGGTGATCACAAGAGAGGGTGCCATAATAAGATACCTGAAAAACACCAAGAAGATAATCAGAATAACAGGGGAGGAAAGGCCATGGAACTTACCGGAGAGCAACTACAGTGGTGATGTGAGCAGCAGGGAGAACCAGGAAATGGGTCTTTAGTTCATATATTTAATCCAAAAAGGATGTAAAGGTTTTGTAAAAAAGTTGATTTTCTTTAGAAATGGGTGTATGAAAATGATTACGTCATGATGACGGTCGGAGAGTGTCTCTCTCTTGGAAAACAACGGTATGTGGATTTTGGGCATTTTTTTCTTTATTACTTCTCTTAAGAACAAAGAAGTTGAAATGACGGGATTCAATAGCTATATCCTTTTACATACAAGGTTTCAATGGAAATAATTCCTTTGGATATTTCTGGAGTAGTACCACGGTAATTGGTTTGTATTCAAGATGCGACTGTTTGATGTTTTTCTTATTCCGAAGACTATTAATTTCTGTTTTTAAACTCTTATTTATTTTTAGAGATGAGAAGTTTGTTATAACAACCTTTATAGAGTTATCATGAGACAATGATATAGCTACATAAGCAACTTCCAGACTTCCGGCATCAAAATCTTATGATATGTTACTCGAGCTTTTTCTTTATCGAAAAAGCATACTTTTCTTTGATGATCTTTCTCGTTTTTCTCTATTAGATTCATTATAAAAATGCCTAGAGATTGGAAAAATCTTTTACAAGGCTACAAATATAAAGAAGACCATAAACCCCAACCTTATCAGTTTATGAAAACGAGTTTCCTTATATTGTATGATTTTCGAAAACGATTATTTTGACTCATGTCTTATAGGTTGGATTGCACCAAACAAAGATTGGTAGATCTTATCGTGTTTGCCTGCTCTGATCAATTGAAATGACGTGGATATCAAGTACACCACAATCTTTTCGATGTCAACATACTACAGACACACCTTGTGTAATCTAATACAAATTTGAACTGTCAAGGAGATTGCTTAAACAAGATATACATTTGATATATATCGTAAGTTCGAATCCGAACCAATCTATGAGATCAAACCAAGTGTTGATTAACGTACAAGTGTATTTACTTTAATTATAAATACAAAGCAATATAATACAGAAGTAAAGTAAATCATACGACACACAGGACTTAGTTAACCAGGAAAACTGCAAGGCAAAAAAACCCGGGGACCTAGTCAAGTTTTGAAATACTCTCAAAATTAAGCCGATATGCAAATTGACTACAACAACTCAAACTTGCTTAGTTCCTTCAGTATCCCTGTGCCTACAACCAATTTGGTATGCGTACGTGAATCCTAAAATATAGTCCACTATCTCAAGTTGCTTCACCTGCTGTGAAGACTTCAATAACTCAACTCCTTTAAATCGTAATCTGAAACAGTAAAGGACTAATTTGTTTCAGTAACCTCTTTATCAATCTACAGAAATAAACCAGAGATAAGTTGAGGACAAAGGTTCTTCCGCTTAAATAATATAAACTCCTTTGTCGGTTAGATCGACTAAGATAAAGATTATCGAAATAATCAATCTTAGTTTACAAACTATCAAAGTATATCTCAAATAGAAACACCTGTCAATTTATATAACATGCTTTACAAGTCTATTCGAGGTAAACGGCTTGTTGAATCCTAGTCAATCAAGTATGCAAGAAGTAAAGATCATAATACCAAAAAGAAAATCATCTAGTCTTCAATCTTCAAAGTACCTGCACAAATAACTTGATTCCAGTAATGATCGATCACGCAAAGAAAGGAGTAATGGATGATCACTAGTTTGAGTGACCTTATATCAGAAAAGAAAGATCACAAAATAAATAAATTAGACCTGTCCAAATTCAACTTTACTGTTAGTCAATCAAATCAATAATCGAAAACTAAAATAATAATACGATTCTTAGTTTCCCACTAGCAGTAAAACTAAAGCTTCTTGATCCCACAGAAGACTTTGGTGTAAAAACCAACGGTTGTTTGGACAACAAAGAACTACCAAATATGAAAAGTCTTAAGATATGCAATGAATGTATATTTACGGGTTTTTTCTTTTCCAACTGTAATCCAACATATGTATCGAAATATTTCTTAGATGACAACTAATATTAGTTAATATACAACATGTACTTTACTAAAATAGCTAAAAGAGGTATGCTTATCCTCTGGGATGTGGAAAGCATATAATTTCGAATATCTAAAACATACTTAAAATATTTCGGTTTTGGGATCTTGCCTTGAGTATCAAGGAAAATACTTGAATATTAAGTAATAAGAGTTTAGCACATGTTCAATTATTTTTTACACCTTGTGAACTTTCATGTTTAACCAATTATGTTTTTGGTATCTATGTAAACCCTAAAGTAATAGATAAACCGAAGATGTAAACTTGGTTAATCTAATGATAGGTTATACTAGAGATCCATAGGATCGGTCCTAGTATAGATCCTTGGGATCATTCCTACTAGAGATCCTTAGGATCAGTCCTAGTAAAGATCCTTATTTAAGTGATCGGTCCTGGAATAGATCTTTTGACTCCTTTTCAACTACAAAACAATTTTCACAAATCTGTTAGAGCATAGCTCGGTTGAACCCACCAAGCGTTAGTATGTCGAGTTTGGTTGTCATATTTTAGTGAATCAAAACTCATCTAAGAGTCGCTTGATTATGTACTAGAGACAACTTCGTATAGGTTAGACTAGAAAGTCTGGGAATATGAGACATACAAGTATTACTCGAAGACCTGGAAAACGTGAAAAAATAACGAGCTACAACGACGACATCATCCTTCCTCTTGAGGTTAGTAATATTGACTTGAACTGTTTCGTTCCTAACGTATCTTTCAAGTCGTGCTATATTGAAAACATAACTGCGAAGCTGTGAATGAATATTTTACTCTAGTAGTGAGACATGATCACATGATCATAGTATTAAGGAATTAGACTACGAAGTATAACTCTTATCTTTTGAACTTCGTAGATATGACATCGACGTAATCGTATGAATGCTATTGTGATTATGTGTATGGGTAAAGGTGAAGATTTCATTCTAGGAAACAATGTTTACATTTGTTTAAAGGAAGTACATTCATGAACTTGTTTTATAAATCAAAATGGAAATCGCTAGGCTTATTGGTATTGTTATTCATTGCATATCTTTGTATTATCAATATGTGTGAGTTAGTAGAACCGATCATAATGTATCTTGGTATAACTAATCACAGTGCCTGACTTATGATTTGGTATGACTGGTTTTTATTAATTAGTGTAACCGATCCTAAGTAATCACCTGAGATGGTATGATCGATATTTGTAATTGGTATGACCGATCCTAGTAATTGGTTTGACCGATCACAAAAGAATTATATAATCGATCCTAGTAATTGAGGCAAACGATCCTGGTAATTGGTGTAAACGATCCTAGTGACTTGTGTAACCGATCACAAGCAATACCATGAGTATATGGTAACCGGTCCTGGTAATTGACGTAACCGATCCTGGTAACTGATGTAACCGGTCCTGGTAACTTGTGTGTTCGATCACAAGTAATCCATATTGAGGTAGAACTGATCCTTGTGATTGGTAGAACCGATTGAACCCATGATTGTGATTTGATACTTGATCAATCACATAGTTGTCTTGGAATACGGATGAACCAATTCTAAACTTGTTTGGAAGTGTGGTATAATCGAGTCCAAGATTGTAAATATGAAAGAGGATTTACAAAGAAAAAGATGTCAACATACTTTGAACACGAACAGTAACTCTTATCTTTTATTGTTCAAAGATATTCCTTAATTACTCAAGGAGATCCCGGTACGAAATAAATTAAGAATCTTTTAATTAAGGTTGTTAATTTTATATGCTTTAATTTCCAGCAATTAAATGCATATCTCTAGAGAATAAAAATTAGTAATGTGCATTTACTAATTGGAGATTTTGGAAAATATTGGACAAAACATTTCCAGGAATTATGAAAACCGATTTTGGAATTTATTGCATATCTTGAGAATATTTGGTTTTGGAAATTCCTTGGTGTCCAAACATCCTTGGTCTATAAATACCTAAGTTTGCATTTCGAGCAAACTATCCTAAGAGTCAGGCAAACTTCAACTTTTTGTTGTTTCTGGTGGAGCCGCCTATCCGGAGAGGAAAGTACCCTAATTAGGTGAAATCTCTTACGACCGCTCGTTTAAAGACTTCTTTGGGATCAAAAAGCTCTACGAGTACCGTTGGTGGGAAACTAGATAGTTGCAGTTTATTAGTTTACGATTGATTTGATTGACTAGTGGTTGTTGAGCTTTGATTGCACCTAGTTTGTTTATTCTTGTGAATCTTCTCTTATGATATAAGATTCACTCAAACTAGATCGAAGTGTCGACGGGATCTTTAGAACTGTTTGTAGATCTAAAGACATCTTGTGATAATCCATTATTAACCGACTCCGTTCTATGTGTGATTGATCACAAGAGATTCAAGTGGTGTTGTGCAGGTTTAATTGAAGATTAAAGAAGACGAAGAAGATTTATTATTGGTTTCTCATATCTTTGTGTAGCACAAACCTTGATCGGCTGGGATCCAACTAGAATCGGATTTATTCGATTGATTAGTTGCGTGAGATCGGCATCGCTTTATAGTTTCTTGTTGGATTCTATATTGATTGATTGCAAATCTAAACTCTGCTACTTTGGTAGTTGTTGGATAAATTTATCTAACCAGGCAAAGGAGTTTATTAGTTTAAACGGAAGAGCCTTTGCATATGACTTGAGATATCTTTATCTGGAAAGAATCAATAGAGTTGTTACCAAACAGATTTGTTGTTCCTTTACTGTTTGGAATACGATCCAAAGGAATTGTTCCAGTTCGTGCACTTATTGAATGTCGGAAGCGCAGGGATACTGAAGAAACTAAGTGAACTAGGTTTAGTTGCTTGGTCTCAACTATACGAAGTTGGTTTAGATTTTGTATAGTGGCTTAATTCTGAGAGTATTCAATTCTGAACTTTGTCCCGGTGTTTTTCTGCATTTGCGGTTTCCTCGTTAACAAAATCTTGTTGTGTCTTTTACTTTTCTATTTCCGCAATTATAATTGTTTATTATAATTAGAAATAAAATACACAAATGTTAACTCCGTATTACTTGATAGTGATCCTATAGAGTTTGGTTAAGTCTGAACCTATTATCAAGTAATCACACTTTGATTGTTGTATTGTCTCGATTTCTTATCCATAGACGATCATACAAAGTGTGAATACCGATTTTTCGTGTTGTCTTGATTTAGTCCATATACAATCACTTTCGGTAAGAGGACTTACAGGTGGATATTTTAAAGATTGTGGTGTATTTGGGTACCCTCGTCTTTTCAAAATCTACCTCCTTAAACCATGAGGACATAATTTTCTAGGTATGGAATCAACCCAAAAGTTTAACACGCTAAATAATAACGAGTTACCGAATAGTGTAATGTCGAATCTACGAAGTCAAATAGATAAACTATACTTTGTAACTCCATATACCAAATTTGTATAAAATTACTAGTATATTTTTCCTTTACACCTTGATCATAATGAAATGATCAAGTCAGCAATACTAGAGACATGTAAACAAACTTCGTAAGTTATGTTTTCAATACAAACCGACTTGAATGAAACGTAGACAGAAACAGAACAAGTCAAGTATGTGTTAATAACCTCAAACGGAAGGATGATGGCGATACGTCTTCAGGTTCTTTTAATTAATAAGATCAAGTTTTAACATTTCAATTGTTCCTAGTCTAACATAACGAAGTTGACTCTAGTAACCAAATCAAGCAACTTCGGGTTTTTGGACTATAATATGACAACCAAACTTGACATACCAGCGGTTGGTGTGCTCAACCGAGCAATGCTATACAACATGGAATTGCTAAAGGCACCCAAGTTTTTACTTGGGGCAGGTTTGGAGGTAGTCTTATAAAAGCACCAGTTATTTCTCTATGGGCTGCCACTTTCTTTCCTATTTAAAACAACAACACTAGTTTGTCTTCTTTCTCTCAGGTTCACGTGCAATTTTTTTGTTTATGTTTTTGCGACGTTGTTAGCCAAGGTGGTTGTATCTAATGAGTTATGAGTACACTGTGGTCTTCAAAACAGAGAATAGATTGAAGAGGTTTTGTAGAAACAAGAAATGGTAGTGTTGGAGCATTGCTTGGTTGAACCCACTGGCATTGGTACGTCAAATCAGTTGTCAAATTCATATTTCAAAACATCCTTGATTTAATCTACTAAAGTCAGTTTTGGACTAGATTAGGTTTAAGAAGTAGAATATAAAATCAAAGATATCATTGAAGAATGGAGATTGAAGACTACACAAAGACATCTTGGAGATCTTCATTAAAGGTTAATAATAAACATTTTATTTTATTGTTTACTCTATCTCTCTATCTATTGAAACAAGTGCTCACTCTATGGAATAATCTCTATGGCGTTAAGTATACATTTATGTATACACTCGAGGATATTTGAGCCTAAGACTTTAGTTGGAATGACCTTTGTTCCTAAAAAGGTCCTCATGTTGTAGTGAATGAAAACATGAATCCAACGAGCCAAGAATCACTCAATTCCGTTATAACGAAGAAGTTATGATGATTTATTAAAACAACACTTATATATGTGGATAAGGTTGATTTCATGAATAAACAATTGTACACGAACTTTTAACAATAGTTCGCAAACTGAAGCCATAAATACGTGACTAAAGGCCTATTTTATTCAAGTACTTGGTGTTTCCTTACCTAGACAATGTAGCTTTGTTTTCAAGCAACCTAGCCTTGATAATTTATTATATATAAAGGTTTCATGTAAACACACAGTTTATCCCTTGGAAAATTGTGTGTGAGCATAGGTTATTTTCCACATCTTTGTTCTTCACGAACAAAAGTGAGATTCCAAAAGACTCTACTTGGGATCGTAAAGCATAGGCAAGCTATCTTCCTTGGTAGTTACGGAACGTGATTTTATAAACCTTGGATTTGGTAGATCAAGATATCTCTAGATTTTTCTAGGTGATCTTGTGAGGAAGAATCAATTACGGAACGTGTAAACCCTAATTATATTATTAAGAAACATCTTTTAAAGAGAATTAACGTTCTGCTAGATTTTCAAGAGCATCTTCTAAAGTGAATTAACGTTCTGTTATAAAATTTACAAGAGCAATTCCTAAACAGAATCGGTATTCTGCTATGAGTTCTATAGGTGCAAGAACACAAGTGAAACAGGTATTACATCTAGTCTGAAATCTGGTAGTAGGTAATTGGTGTAACAGCTTAAATAAGTGAGTGTTGAATCTGGACTAGGTCCCGGGGTTTTTCTACAAGATTGTAGTTTTGCTGGTTAACAAAAATGTCCAGTGTCTGTGTTATTATGTTTTTTAGCATTATATTGTTTTATCTTTATAATTGAAATATCATATGTTGTACGTATTTAAACCTAAATAGTACTAACTCAACTGTAAAGAACCTACATGACTTTTTCCTGTTGAATTCGTTTCTTGAAATGTAGATTACAAGACTTGTTCTTGTTGGAATTCGGTTTGTGAAAAGTTCGGGTATATACTAGGTTTACCTTGTTAAAAAAAACTTAAATACAGTTCTGTAACCAAATGTATAGATTGTACAAGGATTGTTCATATAGGTTCCCAAACGAAAAATTTGGTGGTGCACTAGTTACCCTCTCCTTTTCAGGTAGGGTTTTCATCATGTATCAGTGATGATCACCACTGATGATGGTTGATATTGTCATCAAAGATGAAGATGGGTTTTACTCCATTCTCATTAGCAACGATTGTTTAAGCAATTAGAATACATGGGTCATTGTTGGATTTAAAGTTAGAACTCAAGAGAGCAAGAACATGTAATGTTGATTGTTACTATCGGGGATAATCGAGTTGATACTCGGAGAGAATGAGTTTTTTTGTGGTAGTTGATGATAGTGGTAATGGAACTGATTATCGATGATGGTGATGGAGTCTATGATGCAGAGAGTTATGGAGTGATCCTTGGTTGTTGTTAGTGGTTAATGACGGTCGATATTGAAGAAGAGCTCGAGACAACAAAGTGGGAGTTGTTATCTATTGTTGTTGATGATGACGACTTTTGATGATTGACCATTAATGAAGTTGAGTTGTTGATGACGCCTTTGAAGATTAATGGTGGTTGATTTGGTTGGGAGTGAGCCTAAGATCAAGTGGGCATGATCAGTTTTTCGAGTTTGTAATGAGACTTGGGTATGAGATTTTTTTATAATTGAATACAAGGTGTGGACGGAAAATCATAACAACAAATTTGTTCTTATTCAAAGATGTCATTGATTCATGGCTATTGAGAACATGCAATGAGTTATGGCTTTTATGTGATTCATGTAGGGATTCATGGTGATCAATAGATTGGGATAAAGATTGCTGAAACTTGGTTTTTTTTCAGTGAGTTAGAGCACAAAATCAGGGAAATCTGGTCGAAAGTCATAAGAAAATATTATTCACGAATACGTGAATGTCTGAGGGTTGGATTAGTCAAAAAAACAGAAATTCAGAAGAAAATATTATTCACGGATACATGAATATCCGAGACTTTGACGGAAAATATGAAAACTCAAAAGAAATTCTTTTCACGGACATATGTGTTACAGAGGATGATACACTGTCAGTCTACTGAAACTTGTAGTTGAAAGAGAATGTGGGCTTAATGACAACGAAACTGGAAATGAACTGATAAGCTTAATGACAACACTACAAAAAATGGAACTAACAAGCTTAATGACAACGTGGGCTTGACTGTGCACGCATACCCAATGAATATTTCAGCCAATTTTCACGGGCATAATTAGTTATATCAACTTATTTGGAATTTTAATCATTATCGATTGTATTTACCATATCCAGAGTTTATAAATAATTCTAAGATTTTTTGGAGTACATATCAAATTAATTTATTGATTATTATAATACTAGTAGAAGTTGGGTGATAAGTGCAATAGTCAAACAACCCTCTACACAAGTAGAAATCGTGAGACCCTGCAGAGGGATTCAGCAATCACTAGTAAGCAGGACCTTGCGCAAAGAGTTTTGATGCTAGGATCAAATTAAATTCACAAACCCTAAATCTTTTGATTGGGTTACACCTTGCGTGCCCAACAACTTAGTGGCTCAGTTGGATCGAATTTGGTATTCGAGCGCTTCGACATTTAGAGATACAAGGAGTTAAACCAATGGCGAGTTAAAGTTTGGTAACGGCTAATGATTCCCTAATCATCTTTTATTTTTATTGTCTTTTAGTTATTTCATAAACCAACCCTCTTGGTATTTTCTTTTATTATAGTTTTGCTGATTTAAATAAGATATCAATTACACAGCTCCATGTGGGAACGATCCTTACTATGACTATATTACTAGTTAATTATGGGAAATATCTTGAGTAATTTGTTACATTTACGACATGCATCATGTTGAGTTACCAACTGGACAACTTGACAACAAAATATGTTGTTGTTCACCCTTACAAGGAAGTATTTGATATCAGAATGATGGTTGAGTGCAAGGAACAATGTTATTAGGGCCTCTATTTCACCCTAAAGGATATGTAATATACAACCCGACGAGAGTGGCGATACAATGATGTTGTACACATAATCCCAAGATATAATTACCCCAAGTTTGAATTGATTTAAGGTGCATGTAAGTCTCTTAATAACGATTTTGAGATTGTTCACAAACTTTTACCAGCATATGAGAATTGAAAAGATATGAGGTACAACATCAATGAGGTGGGTGTCTATCTGAACAGAGATGATGAGGTATCTCCGGATTGCATGCCTTGGTACCTCAATGTTACGCATACTCGTGTGATACAAAGAGGCGAGAGGTGAAAACGTGGGGGTACCAAAATACACCACCAACTTTTTCTTAGGCAACCTGTATGGACAAAACCTAAATTAAATTCTGAGAGTTCAACTTAATGAATCTCAATCAAGGAATAATATTCGGAGTTATATATCTTTCTCCCACGATCAGATAGTTTATAAAGACTAGTCCGTGAACCTGATTTACGTGTTAGAGTACTTGGATGATTCCAAAGATCAATGTCCAAGAATCAATCAAGTTGTATCCACCAAACAAGGATGGATGTATCTACTTTGATTGATTTACGTACAACCTGTGATATTTCAATTTAAAGATAAACAATATAATGTGGAAAAAACAACAACACAGATACCATAATTTAGTTAACATGAAACCGCAAATGCAGAAAAACCCCAGGACCTAGTCCAGACTTAAACATCAAACTGTATTAAACCGCTACAGACTCTAGCCTACTACAGATAACTTCATACTGGAATATAGTTGAGACCGAATTAAACCATCACCGCAATTCAGTTACAGTTGTGCTCATTACGCCTCTTAAATCCAAGCAGAACTCCGCGCAAATGATTCCCTTAGCTGACGTCCTTTACATCCTAAGAGTTGCTTCAACTCAATTGAAGACTTTAAACCAATTTACCTCCAACAGATAAGCCTATATGTGATTTCCTTTTTGATCGTAGATCAAGGTGAGACTAGAAATCGATAGCAATAAACAAAGTATAGCTAACCTCAAAATTGGGTCTTATGACTCCCGAATAGCAGCCTATATTCTTATTCACCTCACAAGGATTAAACTTATGGAATTACAAAATCTGAGACGAAGAGAACTTTGTGATTTCTATCTACCTTGTTTGAGTGAGAAACTCAACGATCAAAACAAGATCAGGATACTCGAACTATCAAGATAAAGATAGTTGGACCTAGCTTCAAGAATCCCTAGGTGAAGTCTTTTTAGTCGCTAAACCCTAAAAAGGTTTGAGGGGAGGACGACTCTAGTTTACAACTATGACACACAAAGAATAGTGTCAGGGATTCAAAAATCTCAGTTGCTTGAGGTTCTCCCTTATATAGACTTTCAAAGTATAGGTTGTTTTAGGTTTAAGATAAGATAGCTTTGGAACCAAGCAAACAATATCCACTGTTAGATGAATCTTTGAAATGAGATTAACATACCAAGATATACACTCTGGTTAGGATGAACCGTAACCGTACCGTGTATAAAGACATTGTTCATGGACGGTTAGCCAAGACTAGCCGATTGAACCATAAGCTTAATCATTTTCATATAACACTTAATACTTTAAGCTTGAGTCACAACCATAGGTTATAATGTGATCAATCATGTCTATATAGTATTTTTATATATTTATTCAAATGCCAATTATCTCACATAAATAATTTTTGTGCCTCTGAAAATATTCGACAGGGCAAGTAAGTGTACCAGGTACGTGTATTCTACCTTCTTCGTGACTATTTTTGTCATGGTACATGTACCGGGTATGTGTACCCTTAAGAAAAAAATAAGTTCAGGAACACACAAAACTTTTCCGGTTTGCGTACCGGGTATGGATACGACTCCGGTTTCAAAACCAACAGTTCCTTTACGGTATGCATACCATTCCTGGTTCACAAGCAACAAACTTTTTATGGTATGGATACCGGGTATGCGTTCAATAAAATTGTTGTCGAACTATAACTACGCCAGTACGTGTACCGAGTACATGTACTGCGGCTCCAGACCTATAACAGTTTTCCCAGTATGTGAAATTGTCCTGTATCCAGATTTACAATAGTTTTATATTTCTTTCTAAATCAATTCGAAACATTCGCAAATAACAATGACACATATCTGTTCCAGGCTATTTTCGAATGATAATCTTGAATCATAATTTAGATAATGAACAATAAATTGTTCTTAACCGAAATTCATCAAGTATGAACAAATGTTCATTAAGCTTAGTCATATATATTTCGAGAACGAATTACCAAGATAAACTTGACTCAATATTCTTGATATGCTTGCAATAATCTAATTAGTCATGTGACAACATCTCATTGATATAAGGATGAATATAACTTGAGAAATAGGTGGTTTAGTCTTCACTTACCTTTTGTTGAAGAAGTTATCCAAAATCTTCGGTTGATCTTCGCCTTCAAACGATAGAACGCAGTGATATCGGATTCTCAACTATACACTTCTATCCTAATCTGAGACTTGACTAATTGTAGACTAGAAATCAAGATATAGTTTTGATCAATTAAATTTGATAACAAGCTTGATATAATAACACTTGTGAGTTCGACCAAGCAATGCTCTAACAATCTCCCCCCTTTGTCAATTTTAGTGACAAAACTATCAATACTTATGGATTAAAAAATAAAGCTTCAAAAACTCCTTGAATCCATCATGCTTGATTTCCTTGGTTTCTTCAACTCATTGAATTCTTCATTACTTCAAGTTGCAATGATTCTGAATGTGTTCAACTTAGCATCGTTCTGAAAACAAATATTCTCAATCGTCGTTATACAGAAACACAGTATTATTATCTTCTCCAAAGGTCAATTTTATCACAACTTTGAAGTAATACTACGGTGATATGTTTCTCCCCCTTAATCAATACTACATATTTAGCATAATAGGTGAAACCTTATAGATATTGATTCACTCCCCCCTTACATAATGATTCGTAAACCATATATATGTAGTGCGAAACTACTAATTAATTCTCCCCATTTTTGTCAATAAAAATTGGCAAAGGTACGAAAATCATGGGATCGTAATGAATTTAACCAAAAGACACTTCAAGACTTAAAGGAATTACATATCAACTTTTATTTAGATGATATCAATATTTAGCGCTCATCTTAGGAGATTTAAGATACAAGCATCCCCTGTAAATTCCACAGCCACAACCCCCACAAAGATATAACAATAAAGCACAAGTTCATTTAAGAACTCTCCCTCATTTGATGTCATTCCCAATAGAACAACATGAGTGACCTTACTTTGATGAAAAAGAAGGATTTTATCATATATTAACAAATCACGTGGACTTGTATCCTAAACATCGACATAAATCAATCTCAACGCCAGTTACGAACAAAGAGATAATTTTAATCGGTATGACTCAACATAAGAAAATATCACGGAGTATATAGTGCAGTAATAACACAAAAGTGTGATCACGAATAAATCGATACTGCGAAAAATTCTCAGAAAGTTTGTTCTATTTTTAGTTCAAAAAACATAATAGATTTAACTTTTGAGCATATATGAGATATCAGTCCAATTCACATAAAGTAAATGACACATATATCTCATAAGACTTTGCAATATATTAAATCAATAATGATTACATACTGCAATTTTATCTTCCAAAAACTCTAGAATTTAAATAAATAAATCTAAAAACATACAAGATGAAAATCGTTGGAAATAGCTTGTGTAATCACAATATTTGATATACCAAACCATAGTTATCCTTCTCGAACACAAGAAGTTTCCTAGTACTTAAAATCTTTGAAAAATTCTTTATCATCTCCGAACTCCTTATCAACGACAGCTATAGGAACATACGGTTCATGAATAAAAGAGTTAGTTCCTGCAAACTTGTTAGGTTGTTGTTTGACAAGTGCTTCTTATAGTTCAAGAGATTTTTGTAGAATCACTTTCAGTCCCTGCACCTCCTTCTTGGTTTTCTTAAGTTCTTCAAGAAGAGTTGCAAACCTTTTCTGATTGGAGTGGTCAGCTCTCAGTTTCTTCACATTCTTCTTTTTCCTTTTAAGAGATTAGTCAAAAAGATATGACATCTCTTGTTCCTTTATAGTTGGATGAATATCAACAACCATTGGAGCATGGATTTCACGAGAAGATGTTGTGCTTGGAGTCTCCATGATTCGTAAGAATAAAATGGATTTGTGAAAACACAAATATATTGCTCAACAAGCCAAATTCTTGTGAAAGAGATATGAGTCTTGATGAAGAAGATATTTACCATGCAGGGTTTTGGAACAACAAAAGTTCACGTACTAGAGAAGGTACATAAAACCTAAGAAGAATGAAATGTCACTTTTATCCTTCCTTAAGTTTATACATAAATCAAATTTTTCAATACCATTACTTGAGACATAGATTAGGATGAACAAATAAAAGATGGAAATCCAAGTAATAATATTCAAATTTAATCCAAAGCCCTAACGTGCACAGTCTTTATCTCTTTTAAGGGCACGTGAGACAAGATGCACATTTCAACACAATTAAATTGTGTTGAGGTGAGCATTAGAGTGCTCACCACTAGGTTCCTGCACGGAATTTGTAACATCCTTCTTTACCGAACGTTTAGCCCGGACCCTTCTCTTCGTTTGAGATTTTACCTTAACCTTTGTATCAATCAATCTTTTAGGAGAAAAATAGTTAACTTTGTGTACCTTAGGATTGGACGTTTGAACAAGTTTAAGAACATTTTCCAAACGACTAGCCCTCCGTTGTAGTTTGTTGACATATAGTAGAAACTCTATAAATTAATGTTGTTGGGACCACCAGATTTTATTAATTAAGCAAAATACTAATTAACCGATAAATCAATAATTATAAATTTATATATTAATTAATATAGTATTAACTTATAGATAAATTTATTATCAAATAATTATTTTCAAAATATTGTAGAATATTAAATTCTTCAAAGAACCCTTCAATCTTCCACTTTGCTTCATTGTAAACTTCGATCAGCAGATAACATAAGTTTAGACAATTTGGGTGAAGAGTAAGATAGTGATATCACTCAAGACTTGCAAAATTTGATCAAAAACTTGGGTTATCGCAACTCAATGAATGTCAAGATGTCCTGAACATCCGGAAGAAAATGCAATTGTTGACTGATGGAGAAATAATTGAGAGCGTTATGCGAACTGATACAAATCAGAAAGAAGATGATGAAAGTTCTAAAATAGATCCCCCTTCACGAAACGAGGTTGTTAAAGCGACAATCACATTAAATAATTTCTCGAGGGCTATAAGAATACAACACGAGAAATTTTAATGATCATTTTTCAATGCAATGATTGGCTATTATCTTGTACCAATGCACAAGATGACAAAACCCAAAGAAAAATTAGAGATGAAATTCAATGTGATATTGATTTTAACAAAAAAAACGGAAGACAATTGAATCATTTTTCAAGAGATCTTCATAAACATTGAATATATATATAGTTAATTATTAATTTATATTTCATATGGGATCTACATAGGTAATAAAAAATGTATTATCTTATAATTTTAGCGAATTATTAATTTGGCGCGTTGTCCCTGACTCGGGACCGGCTAAAAATATTATTTAAGAGAGTTTATTGAATAATCGAGTATTTTATGTAAGGTCATACACACTATCATGTATTAATCAGAACACACTGATTATACAAATTATAGATATCTAGGATGAGTTTCTATGCCATTTTTGGATAAAAGTACTATTAAAAGCATACTATTTTAGTACGAAGTTGTATTGAACATCATTTTGAGTCGCAGAACCTCCACGACTGAATTCCTGGAATATGTTCTCTAGGGTACTAAAAAAGTGCCAACACCAACTACACACGACCAAGGCCAAGCTGCCAAACCAAGTAGCCAAGCCAACTTGGCCGCATCCCAGGCCAACATTGGCCATGTCCCAGGCCAACATAGCCAGCGTCCCATGGCCAGGGAAACATGGCCAGCGTCCCAGGCCACCATTGGACGCGTCTCATGGCCAGGCCGCTATTGACCGCGTCCCAAGCCACCTTGGCCAGCGTCCCAAGGCGTCAGCGTCCCAAGCCAAATTGGTCGTGCCTCCCAGACCATAGCCGGCGTCCCAAGCCAACTTGGTTGCGCCTCTCAGGCCATGAACATCATGGAAAATAAACTTGGCCGCGCCTCCCATGCCATGGCTATTGGCATGGCACCTACACGCATTATTGTGTCTAGCATGATCAACATGCCACTAACATGTCGTAGGTACGTCATGGCAATGTTACGTTTCCATGAGTCTGCTAACGATGCCATCATACGACAAACTTCTTATTATTCACACGAAACTTGAATCTGAAATGTCTCTTCAAGCTATGTTACTTCGACAAGATCTGGCTAGCTTAGGATCAATACTCAGTCAAAATACATTGTGGTTATAACCTAGTCAAGACAAGAGATAGTCCATAACTTTATTAATTCCTACCAGAAATCAAAACACCTTACATGAGGGAAATCTCCATGGGTATTGGTCTGGTGGTTTACAGCGACATGCGGTGTGGCAACACCCCATGATAAGAAAGTGACAAGTAATGGTGACGATTAAGAGCAGTTGAAGAGATGATGGAGTAATGGTTTACAAGCTTCTGGAAACTTCCTTAGCATAATGGGCATAACTTTACCATTACATCCACGATCTCCATCTCTCCATCCCTTCACTACCTCCACTACTTACGAGGAAAATCAGCTTTCTCTGCTTTCCTTCACCTAAAATTAACCCATATTCTCTCTTTATAACCGACGCAACACGTGAACGGTCAACTTCTTGGTTTAGGCTCTTTTTGTACGATTTTGATCCTCAAACCTAAAGAAAGTACTTCGACAGTACATTATTTTACCTAAGAGTAATTTTTGGGTATAAACAACCGACAATCCCAAAAACCGCAAATTGAGAGACTTATCATTTGATTAGACTGAATCAAATAAGATACACGAGAGTTCCCATAAAATTAGAAGAATGGTTACTGACCATCTTCCCAAAGCTTCTCGTAAGAAAAAAGTGAGTAACTCGACATGATTATCCCTTTCTAATCGTTTGATGTTTGGATACTAAAATGTAATTTGTTTAATTTCAGATCGAACTGTTTTGTAGCCGAGGGCGAATATATAATGTTGAACGACGGTTCGTACATGCGAGAGAATATAGAGTGTTGAAAAAACATGCTCGGAGGTTAATTAACAATGTATTAATATGCGAAATTCAAGAATTCGCATACTAATTCATTCTGTGTAATGCATTATGTAAGGGAAAACTGGGAATATGTCCCATTTTCACTAATTGGTTTGGAGGTCTATCCCAGACGGAAAAAATTAAGGGATATATCCTAGTAAGAGAAAAAAATCATTATATCTCACATGTGTGGGCTTACACATGCGATACATTTACCTTTTTACCCTCACAGTTTAAATGAGCGACACACGACGGTATTTTTTTTAGATCCCCACGTTTGTATGATATGAGTTAATAAGTTAAGTTTCTTCTATGTGTATCGAAGAAGTCGAGAGAAAGTTCATTTGAAAGGGGGAAAGTGTTTACAATGTTTACAGAGAGGAATCGAGAGGTTAAGAGAAAGAAAAGGAGAGGTAGATCGAGTAAAATGGCTATAGATCAAGATCTTTTATGCGTTTTAGAAGGTGATTACGTATTTTTAAAGAAAGAAAAATTCTAATCTCAGACACATTGGGTTTTTTACTTCAGCGAAGTTGTGAAAGGTGCTCAAATAAAGATCATGGTGATTCCAAACAAGTAATTTCTTCAAATCCAGTTTCATTTTTCGGCGTATCTCACAAATAAGTGGTTAATTTTTCGTTTAATCGGTACTTGAAATTTAGGGTTCATGTAAAATTAACTTTTGGGTTTTGGAATTGTGGATTTTCATTGAAACATGAATTTTGTTGGTTAAATAACATGTATTGCTGTTAGTTATTGTTTATTTTTGATTAGTCGTGAGCTATAAGCCTATGATCAATGTTTGCTCAAAATACATTTTAGTTTATGATACTTGGGGATTTTTTGTGAAACAATCAGTTTAGGCGTTAAGTAATTGAATTCCTGTTAATTAATGTTTCAGGAAAGCGATTGAAAAGAATTTTAGGTTAACTTTTCTAACCCAAAGAAGAGGTCCTGGACAGAGATGTACCCAGAGAAGAGAGCTAGACATTGTCGCAATTGTGGTGGTCGGAAACACAACAACCTAACTAGTGGAGAAGCAAAATGTTGAGACTTTTTATGTTGTAAGACCAATGTTTAATTTCCTCTGTTTAAATGTTAGAAATAGCTACTGGTAGAACTGAGTCCAAATTTGTGCACCCCCACTAAACCGGGGTGCACATTCCGGTCTTTAGCATTGGTTGAAATTTTCTATTAAGCGGTTTTTATCTGTTCTTTTTTTATTCTATTTTTATCCTAAAATTTCGTTAAGAAAGAGAGTGCAAAACTGCCATCAAAACCTATTTATACTTTCTTCTTTCTTTCTGTGTGTTTATTCTCCAAAATATGACCTCTATATTGAGAGGAAATGGAAATCCAAGATATGATAACGAGGTTATTATAAAAAGAATTAAATCAAATCATTGGACGAACGAAGGGAGTCCTTCTATGTGTTCACTATGGAGGCCAAAAATGCAATTGCACGCAACGCTTGTTTTTAATTTTTCATCGCAAAAATTGACCGTCGATTGGTATTTTTTCTACGAAATTGAATCGACAATTGGAGAGTCATCAACCCCGGTTGTGGTCAGGCGTAATCGAAACGATTGGAAGTTGAGCCGATTGACGGTAATTGCGGCGTGAAAATGGCAAAAAAATCTTCACCTGTACTTTTAATTTTGATCCTGACCGTTGATTACCAGCAAAATTCAGCCACACGATCTGAAGCTGCCATTGTTATTACAAAATTGTTACTTATAAATGTTACAAAATAAGTATCACATAAATATTACACTTATAAATGTTATTAAAGAACTGTTACAAAAATTGTTGCAAACACTGTAACAAAACTGTCACAAAAACCCATCCCCTTGCAATTCCACCGTAGCACTCCCAAACTTTGGTCGGCCCCCCACCGCATTGCGGTAATCTAGTATATACTTGTTCCAACCCTTAATCTCAACAAAATCCATTATTCACTTCACTGTATGTAAAGAAGTTAGGAACTGATCACAATTTCATATTCTTCTAAAAAACTCCAACATTACAAGGACAATCATACTCCTAACTCCTAACCATGCCAATCAACAGTACCAAAAGGAAATTCATGTTGATCTCTCATAAGCAATACTACTGGTAGTATTAGCAATGCCAATGGACTCAAATCTCTGGTAGTTTCCTTTGGTGTTGTTGATCTACTGAACAATGGACTCAGAGAACATTCAATAATTTTTCACATAATTTCCTATTCAAAATTTTCCTTTGATGAGTTGTTGGTTTGGTAATGCAACAAGAAAATCAGGAAATGTTATACTAATCTGATAAGGGTAATGGATTAGAGAAATATTTTGTCTTAGAGATTGAATATGAACACTAGAGGAAAAGAAAGAACATAGACCTGTTAGTGTGAGGAGAGAAAGAAGAAACAGGTGTTGACTTTCAAAGCAACTTTTGGAAGAAAAAAAATGAAATAAAAAATGATTCATAAAAACCGCAATAGAAAATCTCCACCAATGCCGAGGGTCGGAATGTACACCCCGGTTTAGTGGAGGTGCACAACTTTGGACTCGGTAGAACTAGCTTAACCAGTCTGTTACTTCTTTATATGTTAACATTTCAAGACATACAACTAAATTTATTATGTCAAGAAGATAATCATGATTTCATAATTTTCTTTCATTTGCAAAAGTTGATCCTACTTCCTTTTTATATACCTTGTTAATTCATAATGTCATTTTGTTAAGAACCCTTACTCTTAAGTGGGTGGGGTGAAGCGAATTGTTTCTAAGAAAAATTTGAGTTAAATTTTTTCCTTCTCTGCATATAAGCAGCAGTAGCAGTAAAAGAAGGAATCAAAGAAGGAAGATGAAGAAGATGGATGATATGATAACAATCAATTTTCTTTGGTAATTCTTCTATTAGATGTGGGAAAAACTGTGATTTCAAATATTATGATAAACAATTTCACCGTTGGATCTCAATGTGTTCATGGTGATGTGTCTCTCATTGACATAATAGGTGACGTGTCGCTCATCTGATATTTAGGTAATGTGGCGCTCATCTAGACTGTAAGGGTAAAAAAGTAAATGTATCATGTGTGTAAGCCCACACATGTGAGATATTATGTATTTAACATTTTTTTCTCTCCCTCTCCTCTAGGATAGATCCTTTAAATTTTTCCGTCATAGGATAAATCTCCAAACCAATTAGTGAAAATGGGACATATTCCCAATTTTCCTATTATGTGCGCTAATTTCCTAAACTATGTAATATGATGATTTCCTAAGACTAAGAGGGAATTTTTTGTTTAATTATGAAGGACAATCTATTTATATATATATACCTCCATAACTACTGATTCTAAACGTTCTATTTAGTAAGTAATATCCATCGAATCTAGGTGTTCTTCGTAAATGAAGAAAATCAATTCAGAATCAACCTACAAGGCCATGAACATCTACCGATCCTCAGTTGATGTTCTTGTAAGAAAATCAATTTTTTCATGTTTTGGGTTAAGAAGATTACACATCTATTAATCGACTGATTTAATGCTAATTAATCAGGAATAAATTACCTAATACATGTTCCCAAAATCAATGTTCTAAGGGAAGGTGGTGTGTATGTATGTGGGTCAAAGAGCGGCGGAAATCGTTTGAAAATTTGGACAGTGGAGATTATAGCCGGCCCAACAAATCTTGGCTTTGCCACTGTCCCTAGCGAACCTTCTTATATCTGGCCCGATCGTAGCTAACCGTAATCCTCTCTACAGTTTAACTATTTCGTCGCTTTTCTTCTTCCTCCCTTCTAAACCGGGTAACCTAACCAATCACCAGTTCACCACTTCTACCAGAATCGTAATCAGCGGGCCTAACCCATCAACAGTACAACTCCATTATAAATTAACTTATCCAATTGCCCCATTAAGTTTCTACAACTCTATTACAAATTCAACCCAAACTTTAACCATTACAAATTGTCCCCTTAAGATTTTGCAAATGCTAAACAAAGTTGGTATTAATGTCAACGATAGAAACGGGTAACTCTGAAAAGAGACAAATTTATTCCAGAGAAAACTATATAACAAAATACTCTCGAGATATTTTGTTTGGATCGACATGATCACTGCATTTGATTACCGACCATACGGTCATACCTGACTTATAATCCAGAACCGAATTAATTTACTGTCATCTCTGTAATTGGGTGCAAAACCACAGGGGCATACAAAATATTTCAATAATATTACCTTTCCCCTTAAAATGCTTTCCCCCTAAATAAATCAGCTTTTTTTTCAAAGTGTAAACATTATAATCTAATACAGTTTATGTCTTTTATCATCAATATCTTTGTTTAATGCTTTTTATTTACTTGAAATTTAGACTTGTTTGATAATTTTCATCTCTTTGTTAAACTTTTTGAATTTTTCTTAATGAGTTGCTAACTTTTCAGGTTTCTCCAGGATGTGTTTGCAGTTTGATTTATCTTCAATGGCTTTTGCCTTAACGTATGTTGTGATTGTTGCATTTGCAGAGTACGTCTTTAAGCTTTTGCTTTCATCTGTGGATTGTGTTAATGTTCAAGGTTTCTCCATTGTTCTGTGGACTGAGTTACCATTCCGATTTAGATCGACAAGTCATAAGTCAATCTCCTCCAGGTTTTCCGCCAATTCAAAAAAAATCAAAAAAATTCATTTCAGATATAAACAGAAAGTTACCTTTCTTTTCGTTCTATTATGGTCAATTACCAGCTGTTCAGGATTCCAACCCAATAATCTTGCCATATCTAAAGGTTTCCTTATTTACAGTCAAAGATTATCCTCGAAGTCAATTACAGTTTATTCTCAATACATTTTCGACCATATCTACATAAACCCTTTTGTGCCAAAACCCAATACCAGTTTTCTTCATACCTTCTTAATCAAAATGGAAGAAGGAAGCTCTAGTCAAGTGGTGGACTTAGTTAATAAGTTCAAAAAATCAACTTTGGATCCTGGAGATTCTACACAAATTGTAATCTGCCAGCAGGATAATGACATCAATGATGAAGAGGATAACAAATGGGAGGCTACTGCGATTGGAAAAGTTATCATAGAAGGTAGAATGAACTATCAAACTATGGAAAAATGGATAGGTTTCACTTGGCCATTCATCGCTTAAGAAGATATGAAGATTATTGAGGTTGAACCAAATATCATGCTTTTCAAATTTAACAAATGGGATCTGCTAAACACAGTTATTAACGAAAGACCTTGGAGTGTTGACAACCATCTTTTAGTGGTTCATGATTATATCCCAGGTATGATTTACACTGAAAAACATTGGGGATTTCAGCAATTTTGGATCCAACTCAAATATCTTCTCCCAGAGCATATGAATGTTTTTTCGGTTACTAAGATTGGGGAAGTAATGGGTGAAGTTACAGGGATTGAACCTGAAGATGCCATCCCAAATGGAAATATTCCAGTGTGTTAATGTTGATCTCTCCATGCCTCTTAGAAGGGGAGTGAAATGTGTTACTAATACAGGAGTTAGTCGATGGCAAAAATTCTTTTTTGAGAGGCAACCAAGAGCCATCTGTACTGAATGTTATGTCATTAACCATAACAAAGGAGCTTGTAAGGATGCGGCTGAATATCTTTTGAAAGCTCATAAGAAGCCGTATTTTTTGGGAAAGTTTCTAATGTCAGGAAAACTATTACTTCTAGATCTTCTCAGGATGTTCCAGTAGCCAGGAAGAGTACTAAAAAGTATGTCAAGACGACCACTTTTGTTCCGCCAAAAGATGGAGAAGTTATTAATCTGGATTTTCTTGTCAATGCTAATATGGATACTTCGACTGAAGATCAGAGACTTGGAAAACGAATTCGAGTAGAGGAAGCTGCCTTAGTTATACCTTCAGATGCTAATTCCAGTCCACAGAACATCAACTCAAACATCAACACAGTTGTAGAGACTACTCTCAGAGTCACTTCAATAAATGATCAAACTGGAAGCACTGTCCTGGAGACTCAGGTAATTTTAAGCACTCATTATCTACTTAATTTGTGTTTATATCCTAGTTATTTTAACTGTTTTCACTTATTTACTCGATCTCATGCTATTGTTTTTGTTGGTCAAAACATATTTATTACTAGGGTTTCTTCTTTAATTACAGATTTAAAACCTATTAGTATTTATTGTGCTTTGATGTACATCAATTATAGTTATTTTAAATCATCACAATTTTCTTGCATAGGAAGTTACATTCATACTAGTCTTCAGGGTTCGAGTAAGGCTTTTTCTTCACACTGGTCTTTTATAGATTTTTATTCACTGAGAATATATACTCATACAATGAAGGTTATCTCTTGGAATGTTCAAGGTCTCAAAATAGTTAATACTAGAAACCACATTAGAGATTTGATTAGAATACAAAACCCTGATATTATCTTCTTATGTGAAACCAAACTTCATGAGGATAAGATGAAATCTCTTGTTACTCCTTACCAATTCCCTAATGTTCGATACATATCTTCAGTTGGTTTGTCTGGAGGCCTTACTATAATGTGGAAAAATGGGTTCTCTTGTGAAGTTTTAGGTATTGATAACAATCTATTCCATTTGCTTATTCAAGATGACCCCAGCCAACCAGAGTGGCTATTATCTTATATGTATGGGTATGGTAAAGGTCAGAAGAAAAAATATCAATGGGACTTCATCAATGAAACTGGGAAAAATGTTACTAGTCCGTGGTGTTTAATAGGGGACCTCAATATTCATCTATCTAAGGATAATGCTTCTACCTCTTCTTCTTGTAATGGCTGGATTTATTCCATGCTTCTGGATATTGGTTTAGAGGATTTGGGTTTCATAGGCCATGAGCATACCTGGACTAATAATAATTTGGAGACAGGAAATAAAAGATCAAGAATAGATTTAGCACTTGGTAATGCAGGCTGGATTTCTTCTTTTCCTTCTTCAAAAGTTCTTCATCTGAATCAAATGGGAAGTGATCATTGTCCTATTATGCTCATTACTGATTATAATCAACCAAAGCTTTGGAAACCTTTTAAGTTTTTTCAAACTTGGCTGAATGATAAAAGATGTGCAATAGAGATAGCTAAGGTATGTAGTAAGCATGTTCAAGGATCAGCTGCTTTCAAGTTAACTAAAAGAATGCAATTTATAAGAATTTCTTTATCTAAATGGAACAGAGAACACTTTGGTGACATCAATCTCAAGGTGGATACTTTGCAACAACAGCTCTCAGATATTCAGGCTAAACCTTACTCTCAAGAAAATACTTCCAAGGCTTTTGAAATTAATGAAGAGCTCCAAAAATGGCATCATATCCAACATGAATTCAATAAGCAGAAGTCAAGAGATAACTTTCTGAATCATATGGATAATAACTCCAAATATTTCCATACCGTCACCAAGAGGAAAAAAAACTAGAAACAATATTGATTCTCTTAAAGATCAAAATGGTAATTGGGTTCATTCTAGAGACCAGATTGCTAAACTTTTAACTGATAATTTCCAAGACATAATTACTTCTTCTCATCCTCAGATTGAAGAAAGATTCTATTCTAATCTTCCTTCTATTATTACTGAAGAGGATAATTGTTCTCTTGTGGCTATCCCTTCTAATGAAGAAATTTTCAATGCTCTCAAAAGCATGGAAAATTGGTCAGCTCCTGGCCCTGAAGGGTTCCAGGCAGGTTTTTACAAATCTCAATGGAATATTGTGAGTGAAGACATTTGTGATATGGTTAAAAGTTTTTTCACTTCCAAGCACATTCTTAAGTCTCTCAACAAGAAATACATCTCTCTCATACCTAAGACAAGAAAACCAACATTTCCAGCTGAATTTAGACCTATCAGTTTATGTACTACTTCTTATAAGATTGTTTCTAAGATCTTGGTCTCTAGAATGAAGCCCTTAATGGATAAAATTGTTTCTCCTTATCAAGCTGCTTATGTATCTTGAAGGTTAATCAATGATAATTACGCATGAACTTATTCATTCTATGAAGAAGAAAGAAGGTGAGAGTGGTTGGTTAGCTCTCAAGGTTGATATGTCTAAAGCCTTTGATAGGCTAGAGTGGTGTTTTATTGTAAAGGTGATGAGGAGTTTTGGTTTTTGTGAGGAATGGACTGATCTTATACATCAATGCATCAACACTACAACTTTATCTGTTATTCTCAATGGCTCACCTTGTTCAGATTTTAATCCCTCAAGAGGTATTAGAAAAGGAGATCCTCTAAGCCCCTATCTGTTTATATTGGCCATGGAATGGTTTTCAAGAACACTTACTGCAGCTCATTACTCTAAAGAGATTCCAGGTATCAAAGCAGCTAGAGGTGCTCCTCCTATTAATCATTTGCTTTTTGCAGATGATTGCCCGATCTTTACTCATGCTAATTTAACCAGTGTGGTTAATCTTCTTCAGGTTTTTGAAGACTTTAGCTTACAATCTGGTCAAGTCGTTAATTTTGACAAATCATCCATCTTATTTAGCAATAAATTGGATCCCTCTTTTTGTGACTCACTTAGTCACATTCTTGGAGTAAAGAATATGGATAATAAGGAGAAATATCTTGGATCTCCTCTTCTAATTGGTAAGTCTAAAGTACAATCATTTGAAGATATTAAGTGTGCTTTTGAGAGAAGACTTGCAAATTGGCAGGGAGAGAACATGTGTCAAGCAGGTTGAGGTACAATGGTTAAAGCTGTCCTGAATGTTGTTCCTATGTATCAGATGAGTACATTCAAAATTCCTAAAAGTTTAATACAAAAGCTAGACACTTTGCAAAGGAAGTTCTTTTGGGGTTACAAGTCAAATAGAGGGAGTAATCCAGTATCTTGGACAAATTTATGCATACCTAAGGAGATAGGTGGCCTAGCTTTTAGAAATTTAGAGATGTTGAATCATGCTCTACTCGTGAAAATGGCTTGGAGAATCTGCAAGCAATCCGATCTTATGTATGTTAAAGTCTTCAAAGCTAAATATTTCAAGAATGAAGAGTTTCTTCACATAGAAAAAGATAAGTGTAATTCTTCGTGGATCTGGAAAGGAATTGAAGTTGGTTTAAAGTATCTTCACCAAAAAACTTGTTTGTAAGTTAATAATGGCAAGAAGACTTGTATTTGGATGGATTTCTGGATTATCAATTTGGATTACAAGCTTGTTCCCGTATGTCCCAGTCATTCAAATTATGTGTATGTCTCAGAACTTATCAATCACCTTACTTCTGAATGGAACATCAGTCTTCTACAAACTCTTTTCGCAGCTGAAGTGGTAGAGAAGATTACCAAAATGCAACTCAATATTAATGAAGAGGATCAGGTCAGATGGAAACCATCAAGAGATGGTTTGTTCACGGTAAAGAGTGCCTATAACAAACTTACTGATAGCAGATTTCAGCATCAAGAATCTCTTAATACAGTTCCCAAATTGGTATGGAAATCTCTATGGAAAATGAAACTTCCACATAGAGTAAAACTCTTCATATGGAAATGTCTTAAAGAAATTGTTCAAACTAGAGACAAGACATCTCGTTTCAATGGTGAAATCAATACTCGGTGCAGCTGTTGTAATCATTCTGAAGAAACACTCTTTCATCTGCTATTACAGTGCAATCATGCTAGAATGGTTTGGAGGTGTCTTAATATCAATATAGATCAGGTTGCAAATAACTGTGGCAGTATAAAAGAATGGATCATTTCTTGGTTCAGTACTCAGTTTACAAATGGAGCAGCTGTGCAAAGTGACTGGAGATTAACTCTAATGGTGGGCTGTTGGATAATATGGAAGGAACGATGTGAATATGTTTTCCAGAACAAACCATAAATCCTTTGTCGACTGTCTCTAGAACAAGATTTCATCTGCAAAATTTCTATCTTGCTGCACAGTCTAATATAACAATTCAAGCTCAAACTGCTGTTGAGACGCGACAATCTCTAAATATTGATAAAATATTTGTAGATGTTTCCTTTGATCAATACACTAACACTGCTGGCACTGGTATGATCCTTATTTCAGGTACATGGATCTATGCCGGAGTCAAGGGATCGTATGCAGATGGAGTAATTGATTCAGAAACTGGAGAATACATGGCAATTCTAGAAGGACTGAGATGGGCTAAAGCTCAAAAGATTAACAATATCCACCTTATTGCTGATGCAGAAGTTGTGGTTCAATCTATCTTATCTGACAACATGCAAGTCAGATGGGAGAATTTTCATCTTATTAGAAGTATTAAGTCCTTAGTTATTTCTTTTCAGTTTTGCAAAATCTCTCATGTCAGAAGAGATCTAAATAATTTAGCAGACAACATCTCAAAACGAGTTAGGAGAGAAAAACTTTTACTAGAAGAGTATATGGAATACTCTCCATCGATTCAGTGTGTACTTCAAAGGCATTCATTGCCTGTTCTTTCTCAATGAATAAATTCACTATTGTTATATAAAAAAAAGACAAAATATTTTACGACTTTCAATACCACAACCGTGCAACGAATGTCGACACACGTAAAAATCAAATTTTATACGACTTTCAATACCACAGATCGACAACCCTGCAACTAATGTCAGCACACTTAGAAATCGAAGCAAGCTCACCGCCGACTTACCCCGACTATAGATAGCTTTTGTATTTGACCAGGCCCCTTAACCCCTAATCCCGACTCGATTCAACTATAGCTAACTATGTGACTAAATAAAAACAGAAATCCTAACTTCATTTCCTAATCGGTGCGTCTAGCAACAATTCAACTCAGAAGATGATTCTCGAGACGGTGACAGGGAAGAGCTTAAAAAAGAGTTATAAGCCAATATTTTATTTATGCCACAAGAAAAGTTCAGTTTCAAACTAAAAGAAAAACACGGATCAAAAAAAAAAGGGTTAAAGTTTGGGTTAAACTTTATGATGCATTAATCAATATCAAGATTGGGATTTTAAATTTTGTTGGTTCAGTATATATTCAAAAACTATATCAGTATGCCTTTTTTGAAGTATAAATTGATTTCGATAAACTCTTATTAAATTTGTTGGGACCCTAATTAGATTTTTTTTTTTTTTTTTTTTTTATGGTCAATGGGATTGTTTGTTTCAAAGAATTACCTAAGATCAAAGTTATTGGTGCTGGACGTGGTGGTTAAACTTCATATGCTTTAAATAGAACGATTGAGAGTTTTACAGAACGTGTGGATTTTTTTATTCTAACACGAGTTTTTACGCCATGTGGAATGAGGACGTCACCTAACACCTATAGTTCTACAAGACCGATGGCAAATTATTGAGGACATAACAAGGGGACTTGCTGTTGGAGGGAATCTTGATAAAGGAGGCGGTCTATAGTATAATGTTGGGCGTGTATTCTTATACACTCTAATTTCAGTTCATATGCTCAAATGTTGCATATATCGTTGTCAAATAAATTAGTAGGTGACACCAAAACACTAACAATCGAAACTTATTATACCATCCAATGACGAAAATTTCACAAAACCCCGATGGAAATTTAAATTTCGTACTTATAAACAAATTATAGAGATTGTTGCAGCTGTGTAGTTTTAGTCTATTAAAAACAATATTAGTCTCTCCTCGATCCACAAACAACGATGTTTTTCAAAGTTTTGATGGGAAAAACTTTATCAGCATACAACATAATGATTTAAGTTAGTTCTTAATTGAAAAATTGCCAACTATAGCCAAATCTTAATTAGTTATAGTTTCTCTTACTCACTCAATTTTATGTATTAAACCACTAAGTCATGTGACATTACAAACAGAAGGTTCGAGTTTTTTTGGTTTTCACATTCATGTCAGTAACAAATTCTGCTTCAAAAATCGGACAATATGGTATATATCCTAAACCAAGTATACTCGATGAAGCTAGCCTGTTAGGAGATTGTGAAAGACCACCAAAATTCTGAGGGGAGATCTGACGGTTTCTAGCCACCATCTAACGCTGGGATTAAGAATGGGTAAAAGTGGGGACATGTAATTGTTTGTCGGGTTTTTTTACGGAATTTCCATCTATAAACATAGCATTTTTACGATGTCAATTAGGTTAATTTTTCTTTTTTTCCATTTTATATTGTTGATGTCAATTAGATTAATTTCTTTGTAAATAATAATATTTGATTTTTTTGCAAATTCCAATTAATTAAAAATAATTTTGATTTTTATGACACCTAGCATAACCCAGATCCGGCACATTAGCCTAGGTCTGGTCGGACCAGTTAACATAAGGATAAAATTGTCCCGAGGTAGCAAAATGCTCAACAAAAATGAAAATAAAATGGGAAAAAGAAAAAAATGAAACTAAACTTAGCTTTTTAGCTTATACCTGCTCCAGCCAACAACGAAAAGGTTGAGCCTGGCCTACGGCCAGGTGATACCTAGTAGATGGTTAAGAGATTTTCGAGTTTACTTCAATGGCTCGATTTTGTGTTGTAGTAGTAAACCTCAAACAAATAGGGTAAACCTCAAACTGTCCACGTGTAAGTTGGTACCCTTGCAGCAATCTTGCACATGAAACCGCCAGTCCAGTGCTATTTGTGCTTTAGCGGCTTAGCCACTAAAAGGAAGACTCCTGAGGACATATTTGTCATTTGATACCTTAAACTCAAGGCTACAGCTCGCGAGAAAGGAGAGAGCTTTGTAGCAGAAGAACTGGAAGTGGTTCTTTCGATTTGTTTCTGAGACTGCTCGGATAAAAACAACACGATACTATCTTTGAGAAGGTGCACATCTTATTTTCGTAAGTTTTTAATTTTATCAATATTTTTAAGTTTGGTCAGTATCTAATTCAGCACCATCAAATACTTTGTTGATCTGCTTTCTGGTACTTCTGATTTAATCCAAAAGTTCCCTTTTTATGGTTTAAATTATCTCTTTTTATTCTTAACTGATTCAGTGAAAGAACATGTAATGTGTGAAATTAGTAATTCATATTCAATACGTTCATCAATAGCATTTTAGCCTAATATTTGAATGAATCAGTGGTGCGTATAATTATTAAGATTGGAGTATGCTTCTTCTTTTTTCATGGATTACTGGTGTTTGTAGTGGGGAGAATGAGTGCATCATCTATTCAACCACCAAGTTGTTATTTAGGGTTTAGGGTTTTTATTTTTTTTGGTTGGCCATTTCCTAATTTCGTCTGTTTGAAATTTCAAAGATCTCGACGTTCAGTTTAAGTTACTTCTATCACAGATCAAAGGTATTCACTTTGTTGTTTCTCGTGTAATCAGTTGTGAAATACCTTATGTTAATTGATACCCAGTTTTGTATGTCTACCAAATAGTTTAAAACATGTTAAAATTTTCAATTTCTCTCCTGTAGATCACTCATTTATGTAAAGCTTTGGGACGCTAATTTCCCGCCTCATAAACTAATTGAAATCTTATTAAATATGTTTGATTTTGAGATAATATTACTTGTTTCAGGAGTGTTCTTCTTTTGACATTATGATAGTTTACTTGCATTTTCAACAACCACTTTTTCTTTCAGCAGGGCACATTTTTGAAAAATGGCTTGCAGGAGGAGTATCTCCACAAGGGTCATCTCGTTCTCGAAGCGGTTGCACCCGTCTTTTGGATACATTACTCATAAGGATGATGATAACAAGTGCCAACCGCCTGCTATAGATCCATCTCGACCCACAGTTAGTAATCCCATGCAACGTAAAAACACCTGTATGAACAATATATTTGCTGGGTCAGGGGCTTTCCGAAGGGGAGGATCTTCTTCCTTCTCGTTTGTTCCTGGAATTGGTTCCTCATTCTGTAGTTATTCTACTGGTGCAATTGGAGGAGGTTCAGATAAAATAGAGTACATTGGTGATGTTACTGAAATTCTAACAGAAACGAGTGCGGAACTTGCAGCATCTCAGGTCCCTGTTGTAAGTGAAGTTAGTATTGCAGCTGCCGATTCGTTCTTCTCTATAGCAGCATTACAACATCTGATTGATTTTAATCATTCTATGACTGGCTTTGATTGGTAATTAATTGGCTTGCCTCTGTTTTGCTCATTTGAACTATGTTTGTTCTTCCTATGCTGATTGCTTTTCATTCTTAAGGATAATCTTACGGTTGGTGATTCTGCTTAGTGTGTGGCTGCTATATTTTCTCCTTAGCCACTTGAAGAAATTCACATGTTGTTAAAGGGTATTGCTCATTGCCGATGTCTTATCTATAAAGTTGCGACTGTTTTGTGGTTTTTCCATTTTGTATTTATGATCCTTTGATGAAATGAAAGTAATACCCGTAACTTGAAATAAGTCAGGATTATATTGCCATCTAGAAGTATTATCAATTACGGTACTGTACTAATGTTAAAAATAGGGCATTTTGCTGCTTCAGATTGGAACCTTGGAATACTTTTAATAGATATATTTTTTTGTTTTTCGTCTTTGAGCATAATAGGTTGCATATTGTATAGGGCTCTGTTATTCAGGAGTTTTTGTTTCCTCTGATTAGATTCGATGTTTATGACCTTCTAGTGACAATCTTACTAGATATATTTGTATCTTTTTGGAGTTCTCAGGTGCATGACAAGATTAATCTAACATTCTAACTTTTGATGGTGCATAATTCTATTCAATACGCCATTGTATATTGTATCTGTTAGTAAGAAAAACCTTCTTATCAACTGTTATATTAGATTTATAAGTAACAGAGATCAAGAAATTGTTCTCACAAGAAAGAAATGTACTTCAATATCTCATCACTTGTGTTTGAGTGAATCTGTTACTGTTTCAAAGGTGAAGGAAGATAGGGTACTTATGTGATATTAGAGAGGTATAGATTAGCAGGAGTAGGAGTTTTAGACAACCTTAGACGGAAAAGTGTGTCCAAATCTTCCATGATACTAGTCCTTCAATCTTAAGTACTCTGTAGTGAGAGTTTATTGGAGTTTTAGACAACCATAGACCTAAAGTGTGTTCAAATCTTTGTTTACTTGTCGTAAATTTTAGTGACAGTAAAAAGGGATATACTCAACAATGAATGACATAGTAGGAAACTGCAAGAAAAATCTAGAACATTAATGAACTAATAAACACTCCGAAGAAACTCAGCTGCACCTTTTTCTACTGTACAAATTTTCACTAAAAGATATTATTCCGAGGAAGTTCATTTCCTTGTAGCCATACCATAGTAGAATAGTGTTTCATGGGGTGTAGTCCGACATTGCTCTCATAGCAATTGACGTATTCTAACTCAAGGTTTAAAATTTTTGTTAGACAGGTTGTTTCCATTGAATTTTATAAGAAAGGTAACTACAGAGCACAGAACATGAACTGCATCCAATTATATTATAACGGACATGGTACTACAGATCTACAATGTAAAGCATACCTTATTGACTAGTGAAACGTTGTTGGTAGATATCGCTTGTAACTTGTCACAGTGTAGCATAGAATCTTTCTTTCTGAGCTGCATCTTATCTGGATTCAATATTATTCTAAACAAAACATATCTTTTCTTTTCTAGGTGGGCATCTATAGCATTTACAACTCTTATGATTCGAATGGTCACACTTCCATTATCAATTCATCAGCTGAAAGCCTCTGCGAAACTTTCTGTGAGTGGCGCTGAGTTTCAGTTCTGTCCTAATTATTGTTTTAAGATATATATACATGTTGGGATTGAACATTTCTCATTGGTTGGTTGATTTGGTGTGAAACTTGAAAGATGTATTAAGTTACCTGGTGGTTGTTTATGTCTGGCTTAATTGTCTCATTTGAATCTGGCTTATCACACCTGAATCTGACTTATTACATTTGACTCTAAAACTTTTAAATCCAGTCAAATATGTGCCTGGAGATTCAGGTGCAAAGTTGTATCTGAATCATATGCCTCATGAGGTATGAGCCGAGTCAGATCAGATCCTGAGTCAGCAAAAAGAAGTTGCTAAGGCATGTAAGGCTTCCAATTTGTTGATCGCTTAGGGTTGGGGTTGTTTTATCTTTCTCATAGTAGGCTGTCAATCATTTCTCGCAGAAACTGTTTTTTCTTTCATTATATTCTTAATTTGTTATACAGGCTCGTTAAGTGTTATGTATCACGCGCATGGGAGGTTATCTGTAGATCACTTATCAGAATGGCAGGATCATTATTCATAACATGAATATGGAGAAAGTGATCGCCCGAGTGAAAATGAACTAGGACTCTGAAACTCTTTTGGTTAGATCTGAATAACAGTGTATATGCTATGCTAATTTAGTAGACATGGTCGTCCTACTAATTGTACTTTCTTTTTCTTTTATATTGAATTTGATTTGATAGCTTCATTATCATAACCGGTCCAACAGTTTACAAAAATGGTCTCAACACCTTCCATCACTTGAGTTCTCCTTTTGCCTTTTTAAGCAGTGCATGTCCATGCCCAGTTTTGACAAGTTATATCTGCAAGCTGTTATGTTCCTCCATCATGTTTGATAGGAAATTCTGATGTAGTCGATGATCATCAACATTTTATGTATTCTTTTTAAGTCTATTATTGCTTATGGATTGTCATTAATATTATTTATTTTTTTGCACTCCGTTGTTGCTGATTCATGTTTACTATATGTAGTTGATGAAACCAGAGTTGGAAGCATTGAAAGATGAGATGCAGAATATGGTATGGATCACATTGATGCAATTTATTTACAAAATTAGCCAAGAACCTTGATTCAGCGATTCTATATCAGCATTTCATCCTGTGAATTAAACTTGAGATTAATCTCTTGTAGTATTATTTTGTACTAATAAGAGTTTAGGGCGCAAATTCGATGCATTTTTTATTTTACCAGGACAATCTTGGTATACTATTTTCCCCATGGCCACTGTGGACTTGCATATAAAGCTAATGAATTGGTATGTTGTCAATTTTTCATCAACAATGCTTTTTGTATTTTTTCAGGCAATGGATCCTAAACTTCATGCTGAAGGTCAGAGACGAATGAAGGCTCTGTTCAAAAAGTAAACTACTTATTGTTTACGGGATTGAGAGAAACCTGCTATTATTGTTTGTTTGTGTCCCTATGTCCTACTAGGTCCCCCCCACCCTACCCCACCATTGTCTCATCAGAGTAAAACATAAAATTACTCACACGCCAGTACATACTATTCAATTTAAGTTGAATATTTATGGCACCACCTGACCACAAAATCTATCTTTTTTTCCCTTGCTGCACAGAAATTGTGTGAAATGGTAGAAATGGAAACTAAACTCCTTGACCTTGTACTGTTTGACCGAATCATCTGATTCTGAAACTTAAGAATGATTAGGTGAGTTCTGACCCAGATTACACCACTACTAAACACAGCATGCAAGTGTTCCTTATTTGGTAATAGACTAATAGCTTACAATATGTTTAAAGCTGATAACCACTTTTTCTCTATCCTACCCATCTTCATTGTGCTTACCTACTCTAATTCTGCAGGCATGGCGTCAGTCCATTTACTCCGATGAAGGGTCTTCTAATCCAAGGTCCCATCATGATCAGTTTTTTCCTGGCTGTAAGTGCTTTAGAATCAGTTCTATATTATTAGACAACACTTGCTTTGGGTTATATTTTAGCCGATCTAAATGGTATGTCATTTCTTTGGTCATTGTTTGTTGTAGATTAATAACATGGTAGAGAAAGTTCCATCTTTTAAAGAGGGTGGAGTACTTTGGTTTACTGACCTCACAACTCCAGATTCGTTATACATCTTTCCGGTGTTGACAGCACTGTCCTTCTTGCTTACAGTTGAGGTAGGCATCTGTATCCCTTTAACCAAGTAATTTTAGCTTCTCTAAGGCATCTAACGCCTTATACTTTATAGACGCTCAAGTTTTTCCTTTTAAGTTTTTCTTTTATATTGAAGGAACTGATATCTGGCTTAGAAAGATATGTGTTTATATGATGTCGGATATCATGTTAGCATTCCTTAACTCACATATCCTTACCTGTGTAAAACATACTTACATACTCGATTAAAATATTGCTCTTGATAAACTCTCGACTTTGGGAAGCTTCATTCACAGTTTCAATCCAAATGCTGATGCAACATTCAGTTTGTAGCGTCATGCTTTTAACTGTAATAATCTTGAGTATGAATATAGTCAATCAGTAATCAAGTCAGTATTATATATGTGGAAACTATTTCATGTCTTATGTCCAAGATATATATCTTATTTACCCAGTTTTTAAATTGGTAGAACACTGTTATTTTAATTAATTAATGTTTGTGCTTCTCGTAGTGCAATATGCAAGAGGGTATGGAAGGCAATCCTAATGCTGGCATGATGAAGAACTTCTCTAGGCTTATTGCTGTTGTTACGGTTCCCTTTACAATGAGTTTTCCCAAGGTATGTTAGTTCATTTTTGCAATCTAAAAAGTTTGATTCTGATAAGACAGATTTTTCTTTCTTATTGTTATTTTAGGTTGCAAAAGTAAATAAAGGATTAGCGATTGCTAATTGAACATACGAAAATATCTTTAAATTGAAGTAGGCGCTTAGCATTTGTTTTTCTTCTTGGTACAATGTTTAAAGTTCTATTAGAATGTTGAAATACGACAAAGCAAAATGTTACAAGTTTCGAAAATTGAAGCAGTCACATCTTTGGGTATATGTTTTATGCAGGCAATATTTTGTTACTGGGTTACCTCCAACACCTTTTCACTTATCTATGGACTAGGTGAGTTCAGCACTTAACTTTATTAGAAGGCTGTTTCTTGTCCATTTTTCTTTTTGAAGTTTATGTTATTTTCTATTTTTGTCTAACATTTGATATATGCAATTATTCCTCTTATTAGTTATTAAGCGTCCTCAGGTGAGAAATGTTCTCGGACTTCCTGATCTGCCCCCACCAATCGCTACCTCTACCCCACAGCAATCGATTTCTGAACTCTACAAAAGTTTCATAGCTAAACAGGCACCTCCTGCATTACTCGCAGAGCCAGAAAAAATTTCTGACTGCAAACCAACATCGTCTTCAGTAATGAGCCAGCGGATTAGAAGTTTAGAAAAAAAAGTTAAGGGAAAAAAGAAAAATAAGAAGAGGTGAGCTGCCCAACCTTTTATTTCCGTGGAAGTGTAACTGTCATAATTTATTGGATAGACATGTTGCTGCATTAAGCTGGTATAGTGAACCAAATAAAGGAAAAAATCCAACAGTTCAATTAATTTTGTGAACAGTAGAGAATACTAAGATTGTAGTATAGGGTTCAACCAATGCCCGAGAATGCAGTAGTTGTTGCTTATATCTCATTTTTGAGAGAGGGAGAAATTATCAGTTGTATTTATTTGTTTTTTTCTATGGGAAAAAGAAAGAGATCAAGATTGCAGTTGTTCCCCCTTATATATTTTTTTTATAATTTTTTGAATTTAATTTGTTCTAGTGGGGTTTCAAACTCTATGAATTAACATCCTGTTGGCTTGTTTTACTGAAACTGGTTGCAAACAGCCGTAGGAGTTCTCTGTCTTCACTTTTTAGGGTATTTGTACAAATTGGTTAGGTTACTTGGGACTTGGGACGGATATCACCGAAACTATTGGTCTTCAAGGATATGTGGAAACATCTGTGTTGCAATAAATGCTTTCCAAGTTTCCCGCAGTAGAAGAAGTGTGCTTCAACAAAATTAATACGGTAGTTACTGTTCCGAAAAGATAAAAAAAACTTGTATTGCAGTATACAAGCCAAGATAGGTTACAAAAATTTTAAGCCAAGATAGGTTACAATTTTTTTTTATTTCAATGGATTTTGTATTTGGTCTTGGTGTCACAGATTTTAATACATCCAGAAACTTTCATTTCCTATTCGACCCTTATCTTATCTTACTTTACTCTAAGATCGAGACGAGAAAAAACAAAAGAATTTACTTTTTTTTTTTTTTTTCTTTGCTAAGAAAGACACAAAGAACAACTATAAAGCAGACGCATCGTCTTGAATACAAGACGCGATACAAGAAGGGGGTTGGAAGAGAACCACCACATATTAGAATGATGGTTTAAAGAATATTTAGCTTGAGTATGGGCCACTGAATTCCCATCTCTTTTGATGAACGCAATCTTGAACTCTGAAACTTTCTTCAGTTGGGCTCTGATTTGAAGCACAAGATGATGGAGTCTCCATGGAATTTGAATCGTGTCATCAGTCAACATTCTGACCACCTGTTCAGCATCATTTTCGATGATAACTTTCTGCAGTCTAGACACCACTGCAAAATCCGCTGCTAAGAGAACAGCTCTAGTTTCAGCCTCTATAGGGTTCCATACATCCTTGGACATAGTACCACATCCCTTGAACCGGATTTATGAGTCCCTAGCCACTACAACCCAAGCTCCTTTGAAGTTGTCGAAAACAGCATCCACATTAAGCTTGGTCCAACTGGTTTCAGGTGGCTCCCATAGTGTTGCAAGCTTCTTGGGGTAGCAAATTTGGGTTTGCAGTTCTTCTTCTGGGAGTAGAGGCATTGAATAATTTAACTAATAAACAGCTTCTTTGATTATGCTGTGAATAGGTTGGTCTTTGTTGTTGAAAACCTTTATATTTCTGTTTTTCCAGAATGCCCACATAACACAGCTGCCCATTTTGAAAGCTTCATAATTACCTTTCTCATTTAACCAACTAGCAATGATTTGTTTACTACTCAAACCAATGTACTTTTCAGTTCTGCATCCAATAGGATAGCCAAAGAAGGTTGTGGCAGCCACTGGACAGTGGAAGAATATGTGTTCTAGATCTTCAATAGCCGCCTTACATAATCTACAATCTTGATTCACTCCATCTACATGTTTCCCTAGATTTTTAAATGTAGCTAACCCATCTTGTAACACTCTCCAGATGAATATGTGGATTTTAGGGGCAAGGTCTTTGATCTTTCAAAAAGTTTTCCAAGGAAAGTCATCGGTAGAGCTAATTGAAGTACTAGGTTGTTTCTCTTGAAGTGTTTTAATAAAAGATTTGCAAGAGAACGTACCATTTGGGTGAGGTTTCCAAACTAATTTGTCTTCAATAGCTTCGTCAGCATCTGGGAGGTATATTCTCAGAATTTGAGAGGCTGAGTGGTGTTGGAATATCTAATTGATGAGATTTGAATTCCATCTAGTTGGTTCATGCAGCATCAGATCAGCAACCTTGTTGATGCTCCCCAAAGAGATGTTGCCATTGATCTCAGGCCTGCTGCTTGGAATGTTATTAAGCCATGGGTCTTTGGTGATGTGAATGCTTTCGCCGTTGCCAACACTCCAAATACACCCTTCCTTTAGCTCATCTCTGCAATCTATTATAGCTTTCCATGTTGAAGAATTTCTAGAGTTTGCCGAAGCTTCCCAAAAGGATTTATCTCTAAAGTACTTGGCTTTCATGATTGCTCCCCACACACAGTTCCTGTCTTCCAGCAATTTCCAACCCAATTTAGCTATTTGGGCTCTATTTAGGTGAGTCAGAGATCTGATTCCTAAACCACCAGTTACTTTTCCATCCAAGAATCTGTTCCAGTTGATGAAATGGGTTTTTCTGGTGGTATAATTGTGACCCCACCAGAAATTCCGAATGATTCTTTCCAGCTTGGTTATAACAGTCTTTGGGAGAAAAGAAGTAGCCATGAAATACGGAGGTATCAGCCCGAGAACATGTTTCATGAGCACAGTATTCCCCGCGTGAGATAGATAAATTCTCTTCCACCCAGCAAGTTTACTTTCAATCTTCTCAATCAAAAATTCAAAGGAGTTAATTCTGTAAGACAACTTGAGCAGTTGGAAGCCTAGATATTTGTCGTTACTATCCATTTGCTTTACTCCAAGAAGCTCAGCCACTTGACTTCTTCTTTCTCCTCTTACCCCTTTACTGAATAAGATGGCTGATTTCTCCAAGTTGGCGTGTTGTCCTGACCATTTGGCGTAGATGAAAAGAATGTCTTGTAGGCTCTGAACAGTTATATCATCAAGCGTGCCGAAGAAGAAAAGGTTGTCTGCAAACATGAGGTGAGACACTGATGGATCCCATCTGTTGACCCTGTAGCCATTGTATAGACAGCTCGATTCCATTTTCTGTATCATCCACGACAGTCCTTGAGCACATAGAATGAACAGATATGGTGAGAGAGGGCACCCCTGTCTCAGCCCTCTCCCACTCTTGAAATGCCCTTCAGGGGTTCCGTTTACAATAATAGAAAAAGATGTCGTAGTGACACAATTCATGATAAGATTGTACGTATTACCTCTAATGCCATAAGCTCTAAGGCATTGCCTGCAATAAAACTCCATGAGACCCTATCATATGCTTTTCTGATATCTATTTTAAGGGCAAAAGCTCCTAGTACATAGTTGGACTGATTCATTGAGTGAATTAATTCTTTTTCCGTTAAGACATTATCTAAAATCAATCTACCTGGGACAAAGGCAGATTGAGGTTTATCTACCAGATTGTCTAACATTGGTTTAAGTCTCTGGGTAATGATTTTGACCACAATCTTGTATAAGATGTTACAAAGAGCAATGGGTCTGTACTCTACAGGTCGCGATGGGTATTTAACTTTAGGTATCAGAACTAAATTTGTGTGATTCAAACCATCGGGGATACTAGAAGAAGCAAAAGAATGTTTAATGAGAGACGTTACCTCATTACCCACTTTGTCCCAGCACTTTTTGTAGAAAATAGGGGGAATGTCATCTGGTCCTGGCGATTTGAGCGAGCCCATGCTTTTGAGAACTTTCCAAATCTCCTCTTGGGATGGTATGTCACTGATTCCTGTGTTCTCCTCTTCGGTCAGCTGAGTATCGGAGTTGAAACTGACTGCAACATGGTGATCTTGCGGGTCCTTGCTGAAGTTGCTAGAAAAGTGTTGAATAAGCATCTTGGATATATTGTCATGACCATAGACCCAGATATTTTGACCATCCCTTAGCGCTTCAATAGCGTTCTTTTTTCTTCTTTGTTTGACAGCCATATGAAAGACTTGGGTGTTTCTGTCAACATTAGGAATCCAACTACTTTTATTTCTTTGTTGCCAAAATCTTCTCTCAATTTCCATTAGCTCTTCAATTTTAATCTTCAAGGCCTCTTCTTCAGTTCTTATGTCTCTGCGATGCGCTAATTTCTGTAACTCAAGTAGCTCTTTCTTTGCATCCTCTACAGCTTTAGTGATATTACCAAAGGTCTTCTTACCCCATTCAGCAAGACTGTTGCCAGTATCCCTGAGCTTTTCTATTATACTAAAAGCAACATTATCCCAAGCCTTTTGAGCTTCATCTTGAAAATCTGGGTGCGCAGTCCAATGGTACTCAAACCTATACCCTGGTTTTCTTTTCTTGCAAATTCTGTGAGTGTTCAAGAATATTGGAGAGTGTTCACTTCCCAGTCTAGGCAAATGGAATACAACAGCTTCAGGGAACATCATCCACCAGTTAGAAGAGCAGAGCACTCTTTCAAGTCTTTCATAAATTGGTGAAGAAACAACAGCATTATTAGTCCAAGTGAAGGCTGGACCACAGTATCCCATATCAATTAGACCTCTATCTTGAATCATTCTGTTGAATTCTCTATTATGGTTGTTGTTGTCAGTTCTTCCACCACTTTTCTCCTTCAAAGATTTAAACGAATTAAGGTCTCCAATGATACAATAGTTATTACTCAGGTTATCAATGTAGCTAGAGAAAGATGACCAATAGGTATTTCTGTCACTTCTAGTAGGAGGACCATAAACACACATTTAGGTCCCAAGTAGGATTCATAACTTGACAAACTTCACAGTGAATAAGGTTAATATTACTCTTAATGATATTGATCTTCACACTATCATGCCATAGAAGGATTAACCCCCCTTTGCTTCCCACAGATGGAACAATATGGTGATTATTAAAATTGAACTGCATAATAGTTCTACTGGCTTTACTACTGCCTAGTTTGGTTTCAGACAAGAAGATTATACTAGGATTATAAGCCTTCAAGAAGGAATTTAGATGACGAATTGTCGAGGGATTCCCTAACCCTTGACAATTCCAAGAGTAGATTAACAATGATCCTGTAGCTGATTTAGGGCAGCCACCACACCAATTTCTTCAGAGTTAATCACAGATAATTTGGTTCTCGATTTTGGATTTACCTGATCAATATCCATTGGTGAAGAATTGCGCTTTCTTCCAATCGTGATTTCCTCCTCTCCCACACTATCCTGTGAATCAATTTCCTTCCTTCTTCTAGCATCTCTTTTCCACTGCCCCTGTTTCGTCTTTCTAGCCTTTTCGAATTCCTCAGGATTGAACAAATTTTGTCTGTCATCGCTTTCGGAATCATTATTACTGCTTGGGGATTTATGATTAATGGAAGACCGATTGAGGTTTATCACTTGCAGATCGTCGGTTATACTGTTTCTTTTCTCAGTTGTTTTAGCCGCTGGACTTTGGATCGGGTTTCCTATATGTACCATATCTCGATTTTGGGCTTGAGTGTCTGTGTGGGTTTTATTACTCATTAGCCCCACCTCCTTTACTGATTCATGTTGCGGGTTAACACTACCGCCCACTCTTTCATTTCCAGCTGTTACTTGGTGCTTATTCCACGTGTTTAACTCCGATACTTTGTATCTGTGACCAAGCGATGACTCAGTTTGGGATTCAATCCCCACCCTTGATTCAAACCCTTGTACTGTGCTCGTGTTTTCTGAAAAATTATTTACTTTGTTGTTTGAAAATGTATTGATAGTAATTTTTCGCTTGAAAATTTATATGTATTCAATTCGGGTTATGGGTGGAGCTAGGATTTCAAGAGATGTAGGTAATTGACCGTAAAGCAAATGACCACATGAAAAATTGTATTATAGTACCTAATAGCATTTAATAACAATAAAATATACAACATGAGACAAGCTAGCCAGTGACAAAAATTGGTAGAAACTGATGTTTTACTTGATTACAAACTTATCCATGTATGAAAAAACTGGCCAAATTGGGTATACCCAGATTAAATGGGGTATACCTAAATTTAAATGGAACTAGTGTCCTTGCTAAGGGATGGTTAAATTTGGTGGTTTTACCTTATTGCCCTTAATTTAATTAAATTTAAAAGTATACCACATATTCTTTTTCCTAATTAAATCAGTAAACCTAAAATTTAAAACCAAAAAACGCTTAATCTTCCTCTTAATTTTCTTCCTTCATCTTTCATCAATACAGAATCAACAGGTGATATCAAAACCTCCAAATCAATGGAAAAAGGAAAGAGAAAAGTTGGATCTAGTGAAATCAGTGGACTCAAATATCAAATCCCTGAAGATGTTGAAAAGAAAATTGTAAGTGACGTTTAAACTCAAACCCATTATTTTGCTATGTGTTTTGATTGTAATATTAGGTTAGATTAATGAAAATTCTAACTTTCTGGGTTGACGTCGTTATGGTCGATATATTAGAAAAACGACGACTTTTGATATTCATTGTTAGTCGGCACAGGCGTAGGGACTTTTGATATAATTAATGGCGACTCTTACCCAGAAAGCAGGGACGACACGTTATCTAAATCTGGATGATTCCGACTTGTGTTTGTTATTTTCGTCGTTATCTTCTTTAATTTATACCATGTCGGCTTAATGTCACAGGAACTTCGTTTTTCTTGAGTCAATTTTAGGGTATTAGTCATCACTATATTGAAATATGAAGCTACCGACTATTTAGCCACATTTTTAGTCGGCGTGGTCGTTAAAACCATAAAATGATGATTATTTAGTAAAATTTATGGTCGGCACCGTCGTAAAAATTAGAACATACCAATTGTTGGAGGTTCAACACTCTTTAATGTGTTCATAGCTTGTACTTGTGTATTGTCTAGGTTCCAAGAGGATCTCCCTCGTCCTACCAATGCAGCAGAGGTATTAACCTGGATTGAAAAGGTTTATCCTTCTTTAGAAGGTCCTTGTGATGTAACTGGAGACAAAGACCCTGTAAGAGACTTATTTGTGTGGGCTAAGAATAATCCTGAACAATTTCTTACGGATATGGACAGTCATAGCAATCCCCTCAACTATATTGCATGTTGCACATCATTTGAGGAAGAAGAAGAGGATTTTGATCCAAGACTTTTTTTCAAGGCATCTGGCTTTTCTTGAGTGAACCCATATTACAATGAGGATAGTGACTACATAGGTCCTCAAAAGGAGTTAGAAGCAAAAGCTAATGATGGTGAAAAATTTGATGATGTGGAGGAAGACCAAGCTGATGATGCTGCAAACCCTGAAGAAGTGAAGGAAGATAACGAAAATGAGAAGGATCCATGAAAATGTGTTGTGGAGTGTTTCTAATACGTTTTATATTATGTTTTCAACTCTTAGATTGTGGTTGTGGTTTTATACTTGTCAGTAACTCTTGAACTTATGTTAAATTTTTTAGTCTTTTTCTATAGTTTTAAACAATGTTAGAGTGGTAGTAAGTCGTCGGGGCACTAAATGTTTTACAATGCCGACTAGTTGTAGTCGGCGTGGTGGTAAAGTAACTATCCTGACGACCCTGGTAAAAATTTAAATATTGTCAGAATGTCACTGTCGGCATGGTCGTAAGATAATTATGATGCCGACTAGGGAGACCTATACCCTATTGTTAATATAAAATTAATACTGTGAATTACACAGTACACTCAATTGAATGCTCAACGGCTAGTATTTTCAAATATTAGTCGTTAAGTGTTTTGTAAGTATAAATATACTTTCAACTTCATCTTCAACCAAGCTGAAAAAATGGAAGGTTCAAGTGACCAATTGTTTGTAATCTTTGTACACTAAGTGATCATTTTGCGAATGATTGTCCCTTTGAAGGCAGCAAATGCACCATTGATGTAAAGGGTTATTATTTCTCATGAAAACTGCAATAGGAGATGTATATCAACCGTATGCTTCAAAATGCACCTGCTGTGGGTTTTTCTATTGGATAGATGAGCGCCTAGCTCCGTATGAAGATGAAGTTGCTAAAGTCAACCTTTTACCATGCACAAATCCATGTTGCGATGGTAAGATGAAGCTACTTACCTCTCATAAAAAAGTATGTACTGGAAAAATATACTATATATGTCCCAAATGTGTTAGGGTTCAGTTTTTAAGGTTTGTATGCTTTAATTAAGTGTTGAGTGTATCTCAGTTACTCACTAATGTTACAGTCGGCAAGTATTGAATCTTCCTACACCGACGACTATGACTAGTCCACAAGTTATGGTTTATGTACATTGATGACTCCTTAATAGTCGTTAGGGTTATGATTAAAAATAATGACGATATTTGTCTTATTTTGTCTAGGTCAAAATAGTCGAAATCGTTCCTCGGTCCTACTCGGTTGGGGAGCATGGAGCGAGGAGCAATAAGTTCGGACTTGGAAATCGCCAAACTCGGTCTAATACGCAGAATCAATTTATTAGAGACTTTTATATTGCTTCTCATAAATCATGATTTTTACCCAAGTAAAATTAAAATTTTAACATTATCATGTAATTAAGTGTGCAATATAGTTATATTGAACGTATTTATCATGTATTTAAAAGTTTTTCTACTTGTTAACTCCCTTCTGAAGGGTTAGGAAGTTTTTCTTTTTTAATTTTATTTTAGTGCATGAAAGGCCAACTCGGGAAAATCGTTAAATCGTTTTGCTAAAAAATCGGTCCAAATCGGCAAAATCGTCCGCCTTAATCGTTAAAAATCGAAAATGGCTTGGAATCAGAAATCGTCTCAGTCATATAGCCTGTAACGATTACTCGGCGAGTAATCGGCCTTGGAGAGCGATTTTGACTATATTGGTCTAGGTATATGTTATTTATTTCCAATATAGTCGGCATTAAAAAGTTTTCTCATCATGCCGACGACGACACAGTCGGCAGTGGGTTTAATACACTACAATGACGACTATGGTGACAAGAAGATACATGACTATTTAAAATTTTGTCCCTTAATAGTCGTCAAGGTTTACATCTTCAATAACGACGACTAATATTTAGTCATCATTGTAGGAGGACCACCATCACGCCGACTATCCCAGGATTTCTTATCCAGTATTGTCAGGGTAAATTAGTCGTCAATCTTACAAATTATACCTTGCCGACCCTGAGGAAAATTCAAATAAGTTGTGTCAGAGATTTATAGTTGGCACTGTCGTATGATAATTATAATGCCGACTAGTGAGTAAAACACTTAGTAGGTGTATTAGGAAATACAAAATAATGACGACTTGGAGAATTTGGAACGAGTAAACACCAAGAAAAACCACATCATTTCATTCATTAGAAATACTCCAAAGTACATTAAACAAAATACGAATGCGATCACAAAAAAAATCATTATTTCCCATACACAATCACTCTTCACTCAAATCTATTGGAGTGAGTTTATTCAAATTTATTAAACCTCCTTCAGTCAAATCTATTGGACCTTTGGTAGACTCATCCAAAGCATTCCAGAGGTTCATGTTGTCCTCATAAAGTTTTATCCATTCCTCGCTTTTGTTGTTGATGAACTTTTCCCAAAAGCTGAACCTACAAAGAGGAGGTAATGGACATTCCTTGTGTAGTTGTAGACCAATAAAATGATTATTATTCACCAAAGCTATAACAATTCTTCTATACTTGATCTGCTCCGCATAAACTGCATGTTTTGGTGCAAATGTTAGACAACCTCCAAGAGTAAAGAGGTGAACTGCGCATGACCACATATTCGCCAATAGATGGCCACACTCCAGGATTCTCATCCAATGCTCAAATCTAACCGGTGCATTTCCATATGGTCCTTTAACATTAGCAAGAAAATCCTTGAAAGTCGTTTTTTGTCTTCCATAGAACCTTCTAGCATCATTGAGATGTAAAATTATTTGTCTTTTTCAAGTCGGGCAGTCATTTTCTTTCTTATGTATTGATATTGGGTGAGATTCTTCTCAACCACTCCACCTAAGTGTCCCAATTGTTGGGAGGCAACGTGAAACCCATAATTTCCATCCTTTGGAACGTCATCGGCACCAATAACGAACTCACGAATAATTTTAGGGAGTTGTAATAGATACTCATCCAATACCGGTTTTATTACCTTCCTCAAACGACTTCTTTTCCTTACAACATCTCCTTGACTTGCTTGACTCTCAACAGGAGGTGTAACCTTCGGCTTCACTTGTACAACCGTTGGTGTAGTTATTTCCTTCCTCGGTCGACCTCTCTTATTTACAACAACTTCCACACTTGCTTGACTCTCGAGAACAGGAGTGCTATTTGGTTTCACGTTTGAAACCGTTGGTGTGGTTGTTTCCTTCCTTGGGCGACCTCTTTTCTTCTTAGCCGTCTCCTCTTTGTATTCCGCCTCGGTATACTCATGTCCGGATATATCTTTATCCGTACTCAAATAGTATTTCAATTGTGCCTTTCTTCCTCCCTTATCTTTGTGGTAGGTGGTCTACCCGGTGGATCTTGTTTCATGGGTTCTTCAAGTTTCTTCCTGTCATGACCCATCCCTACACCAATACTGTCCCCACTTAGCCACTGTGGTTATCCAGCAGTGTGGGGTTTTCAACGGGCATCGCTGCGGTAATCCAACAGAAACTTTCCGGATGGTTACCCATCCCTGGATTACTCCCGCCCGAGCACGCTAAACTGCAGAGTTTTCTGCCAACTCTAGAGCCAATTGTGCTGAAAAGGCCTCGGTATAATGTAGACGTTCCTTGCCTCTTGTGAGACCAGTATCTAGCTCAACGGCCTAGCATACTCACCGCCCCTAGTTGTGTCCCAACTAACAAGGATATTGTTCCCACTTACCCACTGTGGTTATCCTGCAGTGTGGGATTTTTAACTGTACTACAGTGGTCATCCAGCAGCAACTTCCCGAGAAGTCACCCATCCTGTGACTACTCTCGGCCGAGCTCGCTTAACTGAGAAGTTTTTTCCTACAACTCAGTAAAGTGAACCCATCAGGCCTCGGTGTTAGGGTAGGACAAATCATTACTTATATTCCATTCGGCCAACCACTGCCGAATATAGGGGTATTACAATACCACCACCTTAAATTGGAGTCGTCCTCGGCTCCATAATATATTCGCAAGCCCAGATCTCCGACGTTCCCTACCCCTAATGAGAAGCACCTAGACCAACCCCGTCCAGCGTACCTTCCCACCCTCGGCAGGTGACCCGTCGCCGGCTCTGATAAAAATAGAAAATTTAAATATATGATTCTTCTCTTTCCGACCCGTAACGCTTCGAGTTCGGATATCCATTGGGTTTGACCCGGTCCGGAACTCGGGGTGTTACACTTCCATAAAAGGGTAAACCATTGGAATCAACTTGTGCTTCAAAGTTTATTTTTCCAACTTATTCAATGTGGGGTACTTTTTGAGGATTGTCCGCCCAAGTTCCATATCGCCAAACTCTTCACCGGGAGCTTCTCTTGGGGCCGGGATAAAAGATAATTGCTTCCAATAAGGATCAATATCCTCGATCGGAATTGGAGTTTTATACCTACTAAGCATATGACGACAAGGAAGTTCGATAGCCTTCATTATCCTACAATTACAAGGAGTGCTTAGGTCATCATACTTTTGATACAACTTGAGATGTTTCATCATAAAACGTATTGCCCAATGCGAGACGTTATGATGTATGCCCACAAGCAACCAATCATCCTCTTTATATCTCTTCAACTTTCGACGCCTACTTTCTTCGAATTGTTTTTTTATCTTATTGATATCGTTATTAGTGTACTCGTGGATAGCATGTTGTACCGTCACAATCCCATTTTGACTCATGAAAAGTAGACCTTTATCTCCCATGAGCTTGCTCTACCATACTTGTAGACTCAAGTTTGAAATGTTTATAATTGTAAGTAAAAGCATACACACACCTCTCTTTATGTGTCCCCAACCATTGTCTCTTGCAATATGCCACTGCTTTGAGGTAATTAGTGCCCCAATCATCCTCAAATTCCTTCAAGTTTCTCTCATATCTTGCTATGCTCATCGACCAAACTAATTTATCCCATGCTCTCATGAACAATGCAAATTTAATCTCACCTTTTTTCCATTCTTCATCCTCTTTATTTTTCTCTTCCTCTCTCTTCTCTTGAGTTAGTTTGCTAAGAAGTTCATCTTCCTTTTTTTCACGTTTACTACATTTCTTTGCCTTTTTATTTTGGATATGATGCCTGCAATTTTTTATAAGATTGCATTATATGTGCCATGTGCAAAGCAAATTTTGTGCCTTGGGAAAAATTATCCTCACGGCGTTCATTATTGCTTGCTCATTATCGTTCACTACAACCCTGAGAGTTTCGTCTTCGTGGTAGAGAAGCTTCAAGGTTTCCAATGCCCAAATATAACTCTCATCCTTTTCCCGATCCATAAAACACCATGCCACCATGAATGATTGCTTGTCCGAGGTTTATCCTACAATGTTTAATAAAGGCATGTTGTACCTATTCGTCTTATAAGTACAATCCATGAACAACACTTGGTAGGAGCACCTTGTCAATTGAATCATATCCGGATGCGAGATAAAAATACGATCCACCCTCCCCTCCAATGACTCATGGAGTATCACTGTGTAATTGTTTTTGTGGGCCAATCATTGTGATTCTTGCATTACCTTTCTTCCATCCCATTCAATTCTTTTGATAGTTGTTTTGGCCGCATAAATTGTAGACAATGAAGAAAGGTTATTCTTTTCATCCCTCTTGAACTTACTTAGGAGCTTACTTGGTTTAATTCCCCAACTTGTTCGTACTTGATCGAACCCGTGCGATTTCAACTTGGTAACGAGGGGATATCCAACAAGACTTTGCGGATCTTTATGGTTATGCCAACCAATATCAACTCTATGCATTCTCCACATGTTGATGTTTTCGTTCTTCAAGAATATAATCTTGAATGGGCATCCACACTTCTCTGACTTCGTATTGTACACCCTATTCGTCTTCTTAGCATACACATAGATCTTTCTCTTATGACTTACGTCCGACCCACTATGCTTGCACACCATTTCAAACCGTGTAGGTTTTTGTTGGGTGTTTTTCACTAGAACGCACATCTTCTCTTTTTCTTTCTCAACAACCCAATTGATTACTTCGTCTTTAGACAACTATTCCAAATCATTAGCATAACGTGCGGAAGTGTCAGGACCCCTAACACTGTGAGCTTCAGGATGATCGTTTAACACCAATACAATTTACAAAAATGTCACAAGTTAGATCAAACAATAGTCGGCAAGGTCGATATTGACGACCAAACAACGGTCGGCAAGGTCGACAATTAGAACATTGACGACCAAACAACGGTCGGCAAGGTCGACATATTCAAAACAATAACGGCTAAAGCATATTTCACAACCCAATTCTCTATGCTGCAAAAGACAGTTAGCCGGAAGGGTTCATATTTTTTATCCTGACGACTTAAACAAGGACAAATAGTCGTTATATTTTTATTTACAAAAATGATGACAACTTAAATAGTACTCATGAAAAGTCATCGGATTTGGTAATAAAAACTAAGCCGACTATAGTAGTCGTCACGGTTAGACCATTGTCGACCGTGACGATACTGGGCATCAAAAAGTAAAAAACCAAAACCCAAATCCATCATTTGCATGGAAAAATCAAAATCTTCACCACGTAAGTTGTGTACCTGATTATTTTTAGCTCCCTTTTCTTCTTGTGGGTCATTAGACTCTACATTTGGTTCAAGATATTCGTCACTTCCATATCCATCTTGAGTTTGAGGAAAATAAAAGTGAGGATCATGCATATAATCCATTTCATCATGATTTTGTAGATCATCATACAGATATTTATCTGTTGGAGGAAAATTAGAAGACTCTCCCACTCCAAAATTAGGATTAGAATCACTCATCTCACAAAAATCACAAAACCGTAACTTTTCTCCTTAAAAAACTTCTTCTACTACTTCACTATATTTCTCTCTCTCAATCATTTCCAAAATCCATCTTATAAATCAACTAACTAATCTAACCAATTTAACTAATCTAATCATATCAATTAAATTAGTGTTTATCATTGCAGGGGTAGATTAGCCATTTTTGAAAATATCTGGCTAAGGAGCTCTGGATTTTACTTCCAAATGACCCTATTTTGTCTCATTAGGTATACCCCAATTTGGCCAGTATGAAAAAGGATGTACCACTGAGAGAGATCATCTATAATACTAAAAAGTACTCCCTCCGTCCCAAATTAATTGAGCTATTTGGTTTTAAATTTTGTCCCATAAATAATTGAGTTATTTCACTAATCAAGGGGATATCTCTAAAACTACCCTTTTAATTGATTATTGTTACCATAAGAAATATGTATAATTTGATAGTCATGTTTATATTCATTACGGAGATGTTTTAAAATACTTTTCAATGGTATAAAATTTACGAAAAACCGTGATATAGTTTAAGAGATAAATCATTTATAAGTTTTACTAGTTATTATCCATAAGAGTATAATTGTAAAAAATATTTAAATATACTCCCCTTTCCTCCTTGCCTTAAGAATTGTGCAAACTACAACTAACTCAATTAATTTGGGACGGAGGGAGTATAACAACAACAGACAAAAAAGAATGAGAGAAGATAATCCAAAAAAGTACCCATCATTTAGCTCTTGTTACTTACTATTATCACCAACAGTAGCTCTGGATATAAACTTAAAGACATGGTGTTACGACATTAATATAATCATGAGATATTTTGTAAAAGGGTCGTAACTTTATTGCCTAACTAGGGTCTGGGTCGTAGAAGATGCAGTTGATGCATTAGGGTCATTGACTAAATTTGACCGTTTGATTAGTTTACTAAGCTACCCCTATGAAATAAGTAAATAACATCAAAATCCAAACCAACTAAAATAATTTAACCGGGCATAAGAACTACATAGGCATTTCCTCGAACATCTTAACTGCATTTTCATGTATATCTTCTTCCACCAAATCTGCTAAAAAAAGTATATTAAAATCTTGCACATTAGTAAACCCACCATCATAATTCTTACAAGAATTGAGTCCTTTGATCTGTTTTACTGCCATAAAATCAATTGATCTCAATGGTTCAAAATTTCCTTCTACCACTCCAACCACATAAAGTTGAATCGAAATTCAATAACAAACTAGTGATTTTAATAGCGGGTATTTGAACTACAGCAAGATGATCAAACGTAGTAACATATACATACCAGTAATGACCAGTATTTGATGTGACTCTACTTTTAACTTTCTAGAGTAAGCGATTTTCTAAGCTTATTGATATCATCCGTTATACAGACAAAGAGGTTTTCTTCTAAACAACGCTGAAGTTGGATAGACCAAGTTGGAAGATAGAGAGCATTTAAGATTGAATCAGTTGTAAAGAAAGAATAGTTTAGAGGGACATTCAGAAGTAAAGGCACTTGTCACAAGCAATTTTGTTTGGAGCTTTTTTTGGTTCAGCAATGGCGGAAGCTGAACGTAATAAAAGAAAAAGACGAAAGTGCTATAACTTTTAACAAAACTTCAACAGTCGATGGCTTTGAACTAACGGTCAGGGTGTTCTGTAAAATGAAAAAGGTCAGCTAACACTTTTGTAATGGTCTTCCGTTAATCTACGACCCTATTGCATCAACTGCATCAGACCCTAATTAGGTATTAAACATACCTATAATCATAGTTAAATCAATAAGCATAAAAGACAAGAATTTTGTGTAAAGGTGGATGATCCACGGACTAAACTGCCAAGCTAGTCAAAGTTTATCCCATGCGGTCTATACTAATCTCTTTCTGATTAGTTTTATCTTTAACTTGGTGACACTTGCCTAATATGTACCATTATAATTAACAGAAGCCAACTATGTATTGGCTTCTGTTAATATAACTTACATAAATGTTTTAAATAGTTGTATAATTAACATTGCTATATCGTGAGTCTAGTAACCAAGTAATAGAGAAAAAGATTTCACACTCAGATCGGGACGCACATTTGTAAACTAAAAGAAACGATTAAAAATCACCAAGTTAGCATTTTTTTTTTGACTTAAAAGGTTGAATTAATAAAGAAAATATAATAAGGCCGAAGCCCCCATTTTTAATATGTATTGTTAGAGCATTGCTCGGTCGAACTCACAAGTATTGCTATCAAGCTTGTTGTCAAATTTACTTGTCAAAATTATATCTCGATTTTTGGTCTACAATTAGTTAAGTCTCGGATTAGGATAAAAGATGTAGTTGAGAAACGGACATCACGGCAGTCATCATTGCGTTATACCGTTTGAAGGCGAAGATCAACCAAAGCTTTTGGAGAGCTTCTTCAACAAGAGGTAAGTGAAGACTGAAGCACCTATTTCTCAAGTTATATTCACCTTTCTATATTTGAGACGTTGTCGCATAACTAATTAGACTATCGTAAGCATATAGAGAATTTCGAGTCAAGATTCTTCTTGTAATTAGTCCTCGAAATATGACTAAGCTTAATGAACATTTCATACTTGATGAATTTCGGTTAAGAACAATTTATTGTTCGCAATCAAAATCACGATTCAAGATTATCATTCGAAAATAGCCTGGAACAATGATATGTGTCATTGATGTTATTCGGGAATGTTTCGAATCGATATACAGATAAATATAGAACTACTATAAATTCGGATACAAGATAGTGTACATATCAGTGTTACAAACTGGGAAAAACTGTTATAAGTCTGAAGTCGTAATACATGTACTCAGTACATGTAACAGAGTAGTTATGTGTCGACAAACATATTTTTTGTACGCATATTAATATGCACACTTTTAAAAGTCTATGTGCTCGTGAATCCGTATCAGTACGCGTACTAGAAAAGAACTGTTAGTTACGGAACCGATTTAATGTCTATACTGGTACACGTACTAGAAAAGTTCTATGAACTCCGGAACTTGGTTATGTTAGAATGGTATCCATACCAGTACGCATACCGAAAAAGTTTTGTGTTAACTTCGGAACTCGGTTATGTTTAAACAGTTTACATACCGGTACACGTACTGAAAAACTTATGTGAACTCCGGAACTCGGTCATGTTATAAAGTATACATACTGGTACACTACCATGACATAACTGTTCATGAACAGGTGATAGACGCATTTATGTGTCTGTTTTCATCTCTATTGTGTATATTGTTAGTACCCATTTTTGTACTTATTATGGTGTTTTATGTGTTTGTAGGTATTTTTGGGAAATAAACATTTTTGGAAAAATAGGCTCGAAAAATTATGCGGAGCACCCCTAGAGGATATTTGTTATTCGGACTCTCAGTTTGGATAAGGGGCACCTCAGTTGGGCACCTGCTATTTGCACCCCCGGTTTGGTTAAGGGGACATCATTCTCCTTCCTCGTTTGAAAATGAAATATTGGCGGGAAAAATTGGTTTTGAACTGCCAGAATTATGGTTAAGAATTTGAAGGAGTTTTAAGGAGATTCAATGGCTGAATTTGATTGGGTTTGTTCCTCTGAGTGTAGCAGGCGTGGTATAGTCGTTCGTTTCAGCTAGATTTGGCCGGAGA
>JAJJMB010011676.1:2443-128175 GCA_023531105.1 Papaver atlanticum | reverse complement strand
ATATATATATATATATATATATATATATATATATATATATATATATAGGTACGCATACCTTGTATTATATACAAAGTGCTGGAATAACGCGTGAACGTTCACAAACCATGGAAGATTCTAAGATTTCAAACAAAACAAAGGAAGATAACAAGAAGATGGAGGATGATGGTTCCTCAGGAATTGTTGAGTTTTACGATAATCCTGTCATCCTATCCTGTTACTTTGCTCAAGAACGTACTGGGCCACGACCGGTTTAGATGTCCCGAAATTTAGTTGGAAACATTATGAGTGACATCAAAGTTGTGTTTGAACAATTGTCCGCTGCCAAAAGGGATCTTAAGCTTCTTAATTTTGAACTGGGAAAAGACATCTGATGATCTTGCTTCTTTCAAAACGCAAGTCGCAGACTACATATGAATTATAGTTCTTCTTATTTTGTTTTCTAGGAAACTTCTTGTGAGAATTTATTCTTACTTTAATTTGAGAAGGATAACTAGGGTTTGGTATAGCAAAAATTGTGATTACACAAGCTATTTCCAACGTTTTTCATCTTGCATGTTTTAAGATTTATTTATATAAATTCTAGAGTTTTTTGAAGATGAACTTGCAGTATGTAATCATTATTGGTTTAATTATTGCAAAAGTCTTATGAAATATATGTGCCTTTACGTTGTCGTGAATCGAGTTGATATTTCATTTATGCTCAAAAGTTAAATCTATTATGTTTTTAAGTTAAATCTATTATGTTTTTATAAACTGAAAATAGAACAAGCTCTTTGAGAATTTTCTCGTAGTATCGATCTACTTGTGATCATGCTTTTGTGTTATCACTGCATTACGCACTCCGTAAGATTTTCCTATGTTGAGTCATACCAATTAAAATTATCTCTTTGTTCGTAACTGGCATTGAGATTAATTTAAGTCAATCTTCAGGATACAGATCCGCGTGATTTGTTAATGTCCGACAAAATCCCTTTTTCATAAAGTAAGGTCACTCAAGGTTGTTTTCTTGGGAATGACATCAAATGGGGAAGAGTTCTTAAATGAACTTGTGCTTAATTGCTATATCTTTGTGGGGTGTGTGGCTATGGAATTTACAGGGATGCTTTTATCTTAAATCTTCTAGATAAGCGCTAAGTATTTTCTTACTATGTGATATCTTCTAAATAAAGTTGATATGAGGAGTTACATTTTAACCATGTTATTATGTAGTATCTCTAACTCCCTTAAAACTTGAAATATCTTTTGGTTGTATTCATTACGATCCCACGATTTTCGTACTTTGCCAATTTTATTGACAAAAAGGGGAAGAATTAATTAGTAGTTTCACACTACATACATATGGTTTACGGATCATTATGTAAAGGGGAGTGAATCAATAATCTATAGATTTCACCTATTATGCAAAAGATGTAAGTATTGACTAAGGGGGAGAAACATATCACCGTAGTATTACTTCAAAGTTGGGATACAATTGAGCTTTGGAGAAAATAATAATACTATGTTTATGTATAACGACGATTGAGAATATTTGTTTTCAAAAGTTGTTATAGCTATGGATACGGATCTTCAACAACAACGATGATGAGTTGAACACATTCAGAATCATTGAAACTTGAAATAACGAAGAGTACAAGGAATTGAATAAACCAAGGAAATCAAGGCATGATGGATCCAAGGAGTTTTTAAAGATTTTTTTTTTATCCATATGTATTGATAGTTTTGTCACTAAAATTGACAAAGAGGGAGATTGTTAGAGCATTGCTCTGTCGAACTCACAAGTGTTGTTTTCTCAAGCCTGTTGTTAAATTTAGTTGTCAAAAATATATCTTGATTTTTATTCTACAATTAGTTAAGTCTCGGATTAGGATAGAAGATGTAGTTGAGAAACGGACATCACGACAGTCATCATTGCGTTATACAGTTTGAAGGCGAAGATCAACCGAAGCTTTTGGAGAAATTCTTCAACAAGAGGTAAGTGAAGACTGAACTATTTATTTCTCAAGTTATATTTATCTTTTTATCTTTGGGACGTTGTCGCATAACTAATTAGACTATCATAAGCATATCAAGAATTTCGAGTCAAGTTTATCTTGATAATTAGTTCTCGAAATATAATGACTAAGCTTAATGAACATTTGTTCATACTTGATGAATTTTGGTTAAGGATAATTTATTTTCCGGAATCAAAATCATGATTCAATTTTTATCATTCGAAAATAGCCTGAAACAGTGATATGTGTCATTGATGTTATTCGGGAATGTTTCGAATCAATTTATAGAGAAATATAGAACTACTATAAATTCGGATACAAGACAGTGTACATACTAGTCTTACAAACTGGGAAAAACTGTTATAATTTGAAGCCGTAATACATGTACTCAGTACACGTAACAGAGAAGCTATATGTCGACAAACTGATTTTTGGTACGCATATTAGTATGCACACCTTTAAAAGTTTGTGTACTCGTGAATCCGAATTGGTAGGCAAACCAGTACGCGCACTAGAAAAGAACTGTTAGTTACAGAACCAGTTTGGTATCCATACCGGTACACGTACCAGAAAAGTTCTATGAACTACGGAACTTGGTTATGTTTGAATGGTACCCATACCAAAAAAGTTCTGTGTTAACTCCGGAACTCGGTTATGTTTAAATGGTTTACATACCGGTACACGTACTGAAAAAGTTTTGTGAACTCCAGAACTCGGTCATGTTATAAAGTATATCTTGATAATTAGTTCTAGAAATATAATGACTAAGCTTAATGAACATTTGTTCATAGTTGATGAATTTCGGTTAAGGGCAATTTATTGTTCGGAATCAAAATCATGATTCAAGTCTTATCATTCAAAAATAGCCTGGAACAGTAATATGTGTCATTGATGTTATTCGGGAATGTTTCGAATCGATTTAGAGAAAAATATATAACTACTATAGATTCGGATACAAGACAGTGTTATCAGTTTTACAAACTGGGAAAATTGTTATACGTATGAACCCGTGATACATGTACTTGTACACGTAGCGGAGTAGCTATATATCGACTTGCAGATTTGTGTACGCATATACTTATGCATAACATGTGAAAATATGTTTAACTTGTGAACCGGATCGGTACGCATACCCATATGCAAACCATAAAGGAACTGTGGTTACAGAACCAAATTAGTATCCATACTGGTACACGTACCTGAAAAGTTTTCCCGAACTCCGTTTGAGTATCTGTACCGGTATGCAAACTAAAATTGTTTTGTGGACTCCGGAACCGGTCATAGTCTTAAGGTATCCAGACCGGTACGCATACCTAAATATTTTTGTGAACTCCGGAACTTGGCTTGGTTTAATTTACAAACCGGTAGACATACTCTGACTGACCTATGTCACGAACGACAATGGTATTTATACTCATACATCTACCAACCATGTCGATTATATTCAAGTGCGATAAAATTATTTCTACGAGATAATTAGCATTTGATTAGTTCTCTAAAAAACACTAGACTTATTTGATCACATGATTGTGACTCAAAATTAATGTCTTAAGTGTTCATAAATGAGTATTAAGTTTTTAAGTTCAAATCGGCTAGTTTCGGCTAACCATGTTGAACATAGTCCTTATACACGGTTCGGTTACGGTTTCACCTAACCAGAGTGTATATCTTGTTTATGTAAATCAGATTCAAAGATTCATCTAACGGTGGATAATAATTGCTTGGTTCCAAAGCTATCTTAGCTTAAACCTAAAGCATCCTATGCTTTGAATGTCTATAAAAGAGGAACTTCAAGCAACTGGGATCTTTAAAAATCCCGACACTACTTTTTGTTGTGTCCTAGTTGTATCTAAAGTCGTCCTCTTCCTAACTCTTTTAGGGTTTAGCGACTACAAAGACTTCATAGGGATTCATGAAGCCAGGTCCAGTTATCTTCTCTTGATAACTCGAGTATCCTAATCTTGATCGATTGTTGAGCTGCTCTCGATCAAGATAGATAGAAATCATCAAAGTTCTCTTCGTCTCAAACATTGTTGATTCCACAAGTTTTATACTTGTGAGGTGAATAATAATCTAGGCTGCACTTTGAGTTACATAAGTCTGGATTTTGAGGTTAGCTAGACATTGTCTATTGCTATCGATTTCCATCACCTTTGATCAAACTATTTGATTGTAAAAGGAAATCATATATAGGATTAATCTATAAGAGGCAGATTGGTTTAAAATCTTCAATTGAGTTGAAGCAAATCTTAGTTGGTGGACGTCAGCTAAGGGAATCAATTCCGCGGAGTCTGGTTGGGATTCAAGAGGCGTAAGGAGCGCGACTGTACCTTAATCAGTGGGAGACTCGATTAGGGCTAAACTACATTCTAGTCCGAAGTTAATTGGTAGTAGGCTAGTGTCTGTAGCGACTTAATACAGTTTGGTGTTCAATATGGACTACGTCCCGGGGGTTTTCTGCATTTGCGGTTTCCTCGTTAACAAAATTTCTAACATGCATGTTTTATTTCTTTTTCCGCATTATATCGTTTATCTTTATAATTGAAATATTATAGGTTGTGCATTAATCAATCATAGTAGATATATCCAACCTTGTTTGTTGGATAAGAATTGATTGATTCTTGAACATTGGTCTTTGGTACTGGCCAAGTAATCTCTTTGTAATTAGGTTCATGGATTTGATTCTGTAAACGTTTTAATTACAAGAGAGAGATATATAACTATAGATACTATTCCTTGATTGAGTTGAACTCTCAGATTTGTGTTGAGTTTGTCCATACATATTGCCTAAGAAAAAATTGGTGGTGTATTTTGGTACCCCCGCGTTTTCACTCTATGATATCATTGATAAATTTAGTAAAGCTTCTGGTCAAGCTATAAACTTTGGAAAATTAGGTCTTGCTTTTAGTCCTAAAACTAATGAAAATGTTAAGAATACTATAACTAATATTCTAGGTATTCGAAGAATGGGTTTACAAAACAAATATTTAGGAGTTCCCGTAATTCTGCAAAAGAATAAGTCTGAATCCTTTTCTGGTATGCTAGATAGTTATGGTGGTAGATTATCTGGATTTCTCTTTTTCTAATAACTATTTCTAAATTAGTCGATGCTAGTGGCACTGCTCTTACTGACTATGACCAATTGTGAAATCATGTTGTGCAGTATTATGAGGACAAATTCAACGGCCAGGAGTTGGATTTTTAGGAAGATTTATTCAATTTTGAACATCCCAGCATTTCAATTGAAGAAAGTTTAGCTATGGATAAAATTCCTACTTCGGAGGAAATAAAACAAGTTGTTTTTGAGTTAGGATCTGATAGTGCTCTGGGTCCGGACGGGTTCTCTGGTAGTTTCTATCGTCATTGCTGGGATATCATTCAAGATGACTTGGTTAAGGTCATTGTTTACTGTTGGAATACTGATCATATTCCTAATAGTGCCAATTCTTCCTTGATTATTTTGCTGGCCAAGGTAAGAAGTGCTAATACTAACTTTCGGCCTATTGGTCTTAGTAACTTTTTATTCAAATTTTTTACTAAGATTTTAGCTACTAGACTAAGCAGTGTCTTGGATAATCTTGTGTCTGAGGAGCAGGTAGCTTTTATGAAGGGGCGCAATATTCATCAAAATATCAGTTTGGCTTCTGAAATGGTAAATGAGCTTCACATTAAGCGCAAAGATGGCAACATTGGTCTTAAGCTTGATATCTCTCAGGCATTCAACACGATGAGTTGGTCTTTTGTTTTAAAAGTTTTTCGTCGTTATGGCTTCTCTGAGAAGTGGTGTGCTTGGCTACTAGATATTTTGAGTTCTGCTAGAATCTATATTATTTTCAATGGCAATCCTGAGGGTTATTTCAAAATTTATATAGGTTTGCGTCAAGGAGATCCCCTTTCTCCTTTGATTTTTGTTTTGATTGAAGATATTCTAAGCAGAAATATTATGAAACTCTTTCGTGATAAGAAAATGACTCATATGGTTACGAGGAATGGTATTTCTCCTACTCATCCCTTCTTTGCTGACGACATTATGATTTTCTGTAAGGATAATCTTAAAAGTGTGCATAATCTTGTGGACTTGTTGGGTAAATATCTAGCTGCTTCGGGTCACACCGTGTGTCGTCAAAAGAGTAAGATTTATTATGGTGGGGGTTCTTTGAGTAGGCGAACTTAACTTGCTGATTTTTTGGGAATGGGTGTATCCATGTTTCCAGATCGTTACTTGGGAGTTCAAATTATACCTGGCATGGTTAGATGTCGTCACATTTGTAACGTGATTGAGAAAATTAAAGCTCAACTTGCTGGTTGGAAGGGGAGATTGTTATCTTTTCATGACCATATAGTTCTTGTTAAATCTGTTATAACCAGTTACTCTATTCACAACATGGCAGTCTATAAATGGCCTAGAAAATGCATACTACAATGTGAGAGGGCAATTAGAAATTTTATTTGGTCTGGTGATTCAAATGTTAGCCGTGCTGTGGTGGTGGCTTATGATAAAGTCTGTTGCCCTTTTGAGGAGGGGGGTCTAAGCTTAACTCGTATGGCTACCATGAACAAGGCGATTCTTATGAAGCTATGGTGGAATATTCAAAACTCCAATAAGATATGGTCTGGTTTTCGTAGGGCCAAATATTTTGGGAGGAATGGTTGCATTAAAACGTATAGAGTTGAATCCACAGTTCTGCCAGGCATTCACTATGTGTATAAGCTTGTGGAAAATAACACTAAAGTTTTACTTGGTGACGGTAGGTCCACTTCACTTTATTTTGATATTTGGTGCGCTGATATGTGTTTTGCAGACATTCTCAATGACCAAAATTTGGATAAAACGGTTATAGTTAGCGATCATTGGACTGGAGATCATTGGGATTTTCCTGACGTGCATCTGGAGCGTTTTATAGCTGCTGGCTTGGATATCACTCAGTGGCAAACGCCACTAGGAGGGGAGAATAATAGGATTTGGATGCCAGACTACAAAGGTGTCTTCAATGTCAATTCAGCTACAGAAATACTTCGGCAAAAAATTGGAGGGGTCTTCTTTGATTTGGAGGAAGGAAGTTCACCCAGTTTTAGCGGCTCGGAACTGAAAATTCATTCGTGGTGTTTGTGCTACTTATGACTTACTTAAGGATAGGTTCAAAATTCAGTTAGATAGCAGGTGCTGCCTATGTGGAATTACCGAGGAAACTCTCGACCATGTGTTGTTCAACTGTAGTTTTGCAGCTCACGCTTGGAACTGGCTCTCTGAGATTTTTGGTTTAAATCCTAACATTAATCTTGTAATTTCTTGTAAGGCATCAAAGGGAAGGAGTCAAATAATTCGAGATCTGTGGCTGATTGCAAATCTCGTGATCAAATCTGAGCTTTGGGCGTTGCGGAATAAGGGAGTCTTTGAGCAAAAGAAACCTAACTGGAGCATGTTTTTTAAACATGTATTAAAGCTAATTCAAGATTATTCGGTGCGTCTCCAGGGTCACATGAGGAATTGTGCAGAAGATGTTATTATTTTGGACTATTTCCGGGTTCAGCATAGGAGTATTAAAATTCAGCAACCGGTGGAGTGTTTTTGGCGGCCTCCAGAAAGTAACGAAATTCAATTATGTTGTGATGGTGCGGCGAGGGGAAATCCTGGTAGAGCCGGTTGCATGTGTGGTGGTTAGATATTCATTCTTGTAGTGTTATTGGAGCAATGTTTATTGGCTTGGGAATTACAACAAACTATTTGGCTGAACTGTATGGAATTATTTTTGGGATGGAATGGGCTAGAAGATGAGGAATAAGGCATATTTGCATTCGTTCGGGCTCTTTTAGTGTGGTGAAGGCTTTTAATAATTCTAATTTACCTTAGTTTTCAAGACAAAGGTGGTTAGAGGTTTGTAGGAATTATGATTCAATAAGGTTTATCCATACCTACAGAGAGGCAAATTTTGCTGCGGATACAATGGCTAAGCGAGGTTGTTATCTTGACATTGGGGAAGGAGTTCACTATGATGAAAGACCTCATTTTTTAATTTATGTTGAATATCCTAATGTTGCTTATTATAGATTCAAGTAGTTTGCAAGTTTTTGGGGTTGCTGTGACCTCTTTTCTTGTAAACTCTTTTTTGTAAATTTTGTTATCTATTAATACAATTTTTGACTTATCAAAAAAAAAAAAGGTAGATTATTTGGATGGAAATCCAAAAAAATTAACCAGCCAGGTAGGATTGTTCTTACTCAAACAGTTCTTGGTACTTTAGGGACTCATCAAATGTCTGTTTATAGAATGCCAAAAATACTCATTGATAGAATTGATACACTAATCAGAGGAGATTTTGGTGGAACAAAACAGACCAGATAAAAGGTTGATATTTGATAAATTAGGACATGGTTGCATCTCCTAAACATAGAGGGGGTCTAAACATTAGAAAGGTTGGTATCTTCAATCTAGCTTTGCTAACAAAATTGGCTTGGAGAATGTTGCAGGAACCTAATGCACTTTGGGTACAAGTCTTAAAAAACAAATATTTTCCTGAGTGCGAGCCATTATCATGTGGAGTAAGTAGTTATGGATCTTGGATTTGGAGAGGGATTCTAGATGGTCTGGATGTAGTGAAAAAACACCAATGTTGGGAGATAGCTAATGGTAACAAAGTCCACATTTGGACTGATATTTGGGTGCCAGATATGGGTACTACACTTCCTACTGCTTTTATGTCTACTAATATGAATTTTGTTAGCTAGTTGATAGATGAAGACACTAGGAATTAGAACATTAATACTCCAAGTCCCCTTTTCCCTAAGACAGTTGTGGACAAGATTTGTAAAATTAGGCTTTCCATGACTGAAAATGATAAAATAAGATGGACTGGAACTAGAAATGGTTTTTTTATTGTTAAATAAGCTTACAATATTTTATTAGAAGAGTCTCGACCTAGGATTTCAACTAATAGTAGTTAGTTTCCTTTGCAGAGATTGTGGAAGGTTAAGTTACCACAAAAAATGCAACATTTTTTTCTTATGGAAATGCTTACACAATTGTGTTCCTACTAGAGACAAATTATCTAGGTTTGGTAACAACATACCAAACAAGTGTCCTCTGTATTAAAACCATGTTGAAACTATGCATCATCTGTTTATAGACTGTCATGTCACTCTTAGCATTTCGAATGCTATAGATATTAGTCTCACTGTAACTTGTAGAAATGGCAATTTTACCGAGTGGATTCAAACTATATTTAAATATAACCATTACTTTGTTGTTTATACTCAGAAACAGGTAAGATTGCTTAGTTTTATTCTCTAACACATTTGGAAATTAAAATGCTCAGTGGTTTTCGATAATTTTCATTTTAGAATCAATAAGTATATTAACTCCATTAAAATGTTTATATTTGATTGGGAATTTTCATTAAATGTTATTCAAGATTCTAACCAGGTGTCTCGGGAACTCAGATGGAAGCCACCAAAGGAGAATGATTTGAAAGTGAATTTTAATGTTTCTTTTATGAATAAAAATACTCCAATTGGTATAGGACTAATTATGCGTAACTCTACAGGAAACTTCATGGGAGCTAAAGGAGAAGTCTCAACTGCAGTAAATGAAGAACAAGGAGAAGCAGTGGCAGCACTTGAGGCTGTAAAATGGGCAAGAGAAAAAGGAGTTCTTAATCTTCACCTGGAAGGAGATAACAAGAATTTAGTAGAAGTAATAAATTGATCTGTACGTAGTATCCAATGGACAACTAATAGTGTAGTCCAAGATTGTAGGAAATTATTAAATCAATTTAATTTTTGGACTTGTTCCCATGTTAAAAGGGATTCTAATGGAGTAGCAAATGTAATGGCCAAAAATACCGGAATCAATGGCAGTTCAATATGGGACTCAGTTCCTCCTGATTTCCTTCAAAACAGTATTCAGAAGGATCAACTTTATAACTCCAATTAGTCATTCAATATATCTTTCTTTCCTAGCAAAATTAAAAAAAAAAAAAAAAAAAATCATTGCTTCCCCAAATGTAAATCAAGTTTTTAATTTCTATAATTGTCTCTACAACACCTTTAGGTCTCATGTGAGCCATCCTTCGTCGATTCCTTTCATTCCAAATTGACCAGCACACTTCAAGGATGATCAAAGGCCAAATTTTTCTTCCCCTGCTTTGGCTTCTGAATTTCCGGGCTTCCAAACTGGTGATGTCAAAGAATCACCAGCTTAGTTGCTACCTAATAATTCGACAACACTAGCTTAATTAAATCCCAAAGATTTTAAGCAGTTCTAATACAATTGAACACCCGCTACCAACAATTCAAGCACAAAGACAGAGGGGAATACATTTTAAATTTATTTTTTTATATTTCTATGTAACTTATGTGTCTTGTGATACGTATTGGAACGACACTTGTTCTTTTCAAAATGTGAAAACTATAAGAAACCCATTTTTCAGTTTTTTTTCACCGTGAAACTCACGGGCGTAAAATTTCACACGCGCCCCCAATTTATATGTGAATTTCTTCTCTACTGTGAATTTCTTCACGCGCCGAATTTCTCATTTCAGTATCCACAATCCAAAATTGTTCATGTGAAATCAGATCGAGAAACTGTTGATGTGGTTGAGAAGATAACTGTGACTGTTGTAATCGAATCTGAGAATGATTTATATGGTTGGAAATTCAAGTGAAGAGATGGTTGCTTGCTGTGCTAGAAGATGGAATCAGTGGAGATGTTTAGATGGGTTCGATATGGATTGAGATGCAGATTATGAATCTGTGCTAGAAATGAATTAGGGTTTGATGTTGAGAAGATTTTTGAGCAGAGAAGAAAAGCAATTGGAGAGTGGTGGTTTTGACCAAAAGTTAAGCTTAGAATATGGAGACGGTGATGATTAGTGAAGATGGGGTTCTGTTGGACAGAATTTATATTGAGAGACGGAATTGTTGATGGGTTTGCAACAGTGAGGGATGTAGGAACAAAAAGGGGATATGGAGTTTGAGCTGATACAGATGTGTTTTGAGCAGGGTTTGATATATTGAAGAAAGAGGTATCTCTGAAGTATCGATTGTTAGTTGTGCTAGGAGATATTGAATGAAACCGAAACTCTAAATCTGTATGAAGATGGGTTTGACGGTGTTCTTGGGTTCAAATTAGGATTCATGGGTTTGATTAAACTTTATGTGTGTATGGATTGAGATTCTCTGCAGGGAAGAAGCTGAGCAAGGGTTAAAAGAACACACCAACTTCATCCCTGCAACATGAAACTACGCACAACAGGTGTTTGTTCAAGTGCCTGAATGGCTTGTTTACTATCAAGACTTGCTAGTCTTGGCTCGAGTCTGGAAGAAAATGGTGGATTGCGAGGGTGCTACTGAACTGTAATGTACTAATATGCAACGATATTGCATTGCCTAACGTGTCTCTGGATAGGGTACCAGTAGAATATCAATATGGTGCATTAAAAATGATGTAATCGACTGTCTGTACTAGTACCCTTGCCACATGTGATTTTTTTTTGTGGTTCTGTACTTGCATAATATATTATGCAGCTTCAAAAGTCACTGCATAATATGTTATGCAGTTGACAAAATGTTTGCATAACGCGTTATGCATTAACTTTTTGTTAGAACCGTAGTCTACCAAAAAAATGATTGTATAACCTGTCATGCGTCTACAAAAATATATGCATAACCTGTTATGCAGTCGAGAAAATAGATGCATAATGCATTATCTGACATCTTTTTTATTAGCAGTGAAATAAAAAATTGTTGCATAATGCATCGAGAAAATGGATGCATAACCTGATGTGATCCGAAAATATGGCTGCATAATGCATTATGTATCAAAAAAAAAATCTGTACGCACTAAAATCAACCAAAACAATGGCTACATAACTTGTTATAGATGCATAACTTGTTATGCAGTCGAGAAAATGGTTGCATAATTCGTTATGCATCTGTTTTTTCTGTTGGATTCAGGCATATACAACGTTTTAGTGGTTGCATAACTAAATTAGTGGATGCATGAACCAAAATATGGATGCATAAGGTGTTATGCATATTTTGTGGTGTTTGCATATTGTGTTATGCATTTTTTGTGGTGGCTACATAACGAATATGTAATCAGTTTTCAAAAATTTTCCCTAAAAGAACTATCACCTCCGGCTTTTTCGGAAAAAAAACTTAAATCTGATATTGTTGTTTATACTCGTTGTGTAGATCTCATTAATAACTTTCCAACGAGATAAAATTTGTAAAATTCCAATACGCGGTTTTCGGATGTGTTATATTTAAGTTTTTTTTACCAATTATACCCTGAAAAATAGGATGCATAACGAGTTATGTAGCGATTTTTAATAATTCGGATAATTTTGGGTGTTACAGATTCTGAAAAATGTTTTGGGCCTGCCAATAAGAGTAATATTTTTTTTGGGCCTTAGCCTAAGTTCCTCTTTCGAGTGAAAGCTGTTTTGAGGCATACTCGAAACTTTTGAGGCATACAAAATAATTACCCTAACTAGTGCAGGTTGATAAGGGGTGTCATAAGGCTAGTTAAAATTACTTAGATAGCCTTGATCCATTTATTAGTTTACTTATTTAATTTAAATTTTTATTTATTTTTAAATTTTATACTTCTTTTTCTTCTTTTTTTAATTTTCTATAAACTTTTTCTAAAAAAATAATTTAACGAAAAAACCTAAATATTTTTAAGTAATTAATTTTTTTCCTTACTTTTTTTAAAAGAAAAAGAAAATTTGAAAAAAAAAATATTTAAAAAAAAAAGAAAACTTAAGAAAAACTAAAATATTTTAAATAAAAACTTATTTTTTGAAAAAGAAAAAAAATTTATGAAAAAGAAAAAAAGTAAATAAAAATATATTTCTTTAAAAAAGTAAATAAGAAATAATTATCAAAATATTATCAAAAAGGGTTCTGTTATTATTATTTAAAAATGGCGGATAAGGGGTTATTAGTTTTACTACATAATTACTATATTTTGTCATTGTTAAGTATTCAAAACAGCCTTTTTTTAAAGTAGGCAAAACTCATTAATTTTTGGTTTGGGGCAGCTGAGGGTAGGCAGTTGCCTACCCTTGCCGTAGGCTGCCTCCGCCTCAATGCCGGCATTGTCTAAATATGGTGGCATCTTTCTTGCTCATTTTTTTTATCTGAACTTTTTGAAATTTGAAACCGTTATTTCGCTCATATTTGATTTCAAGGATGACTGATTGTCCGGGGATAAAAAAGAATTTGTGTCTTGATGGCAAATGTAAATTATCATCGGGGCTAGCAGTAAAATGATTTTCTTATAAGTATGTTTGTCACATGCACGTTTCATTTCTTTTATATTAGACAAAGAAAGGGGTTAATGCTAATAGGTTTGATCAGGCAAATCTTGAACGCGCAATTGGGAGATATCAAAACTAATTGGGGGATAGAGGAAAAAGACAAAAACTGGATCAAAATATCAAATCAGGGTCACCCCTTATCTAAGTATTTTATATAATTCCTAATCTACTCCTCACTAATCAGGTTTAGTGGTTAATTATAATTAGTAAAAGTCTTAAGTATTTGTTAAATGATTAGTGTGTATTTTTATTTGAATTTGGGTGAGTGAGGTGAGAGTAGAAGGAGGGGGGAAAATTGAGAGGGAACTTTTTTTGGTAAAAATGGAGGATGATTGTATAAGCACTCCCAATACTCAGGTAAATGTGCCAATGTGTTGAAAATTTGATTTTTTTTCTTTGAATCCACCATTGTTGCAGCTGAAATAGCTCGGTGCCGGCATGGACGTAGTATGAATACAATGCCGGCAGCAGCATTTCCGGCATTGTATTCAACCGAAAAAACCATGCCGGCATTTGTTGGAAATTTTCATAAATGTTTGCCACTATCCGGGGGGCGTAGCCCCTCCCGACTGTGTTCGACCTGACAGGTCAGGTCGTGGGGACCTGACAATCATGTTATCTACCGATTCTGGTTAATGTTCATCATTTCTTAAGAACATCATCCATAATCGGTAGGTAAAATAGATTTTTATCTACCGATTATGGTAGAACCAAAATTCGGAAAAGGAAAAAAAAAACTTCAAATAATTCTACTGACAATAACTAAATGTACATTAACTACCGAATTCATGTTTAATTTCCGATTATTGAAGGGCAATTTTGCCATTACGAAGAAAAAAAGGATAAGGGGTGAACTCAATTTAAGTTTGGGTGACCCTATTTTGTTTTATTGTTGACCCCTAATTCCTTTTGAGTGGCCCCTAAAAACGTTAGGTTATTTAAACATATTGATTATCAAACTCTGCTTAATGACCTGTTCATGTGTACCATCCGTACCTGCCTCTTATTTATGTGTCAAGAATCAAGATTGACATTCCTAATATTTCAGTATATTTATTAAATTGAGATAAACAATCTTCTCTATATTCGAACAAGTCATTGATGATGTTGCAAGAAATACTCCTCCTCCCGTTCCGGATTCAGATGGCTAATATTTCAACACTTAAATTTAGATAAAGTTAATAATTCAAAAAGAAACAATCCTTTGAACAAGTCATCGTTGACTTTACAACAAGTATTTCCGCTTATATTCTGTGATCTCCACATTTGTACAAGTATTATTGGACTTGGGACAAGTATTATACTTATGATTTTCTCTACTCAATGTTTTGAGGAATTCGTAAGTTTATTTGTGCTTACTCCTTCTGTTTCAAAAAGACTAATTCGCTTCATGTATAAATTATGTACAAAAAATCTCTTTAACGCATGATTATAGCTGAAAGATCAAAAACCTGAAAAAATATACAGAGTTCAAAGAAATAACAGTGTGATATAAAATGTTGTTTATTGCCGTAGCTGAAGGTCAACAATTCATGAGTTTTAGGCCCACTCAAGTGACTAAATTGGCATGGCTCTTAAATCGTGTTAAATTCCTAAAGAAAATGTTGTTCAATTCCCATATAGCCGATATGGTAGGTCACATGATGGCATTAATGTTCCAACTATCTTGAGTTAGTATATCATTTGCATCCCAAGAAATGGTCCAACTCTGCGATTAGTGTGCTCACATACTTTGAAAATTTTCTTTTCGTATGAATGAAATTTCCAAGTCCAGGAGGACAGTAGCCCTTGAAAAAAGAAAAGTCGGAGTGCCTTGACTAAATATGTTTCTTATTACTAGCCACTCAATTTCTACCAGGTTATATAACATATTTTTGATCAAAGTATAGCCCCATCTTGTTGATGTGGATGTTTAAATCCGTGAAAAGGAAAGGTTAAACTTTTGGAATGCCTTGTTTATGCCATAAGTAAGAAAAAAAAAAGACTAAATACAAACCTCATTTGAACTAAATACAAACCTACCTACACTTCACAAGTCAGATAACCTCTCTTTTTTTTCGCAACTGATTTTTATACCATTCTTAATAATTTTAACCCAAAATCAAAATTTTCAATTAATAGTTATACGGGAAAACAAAATAAATGATCCAACAAATAATTAGTACATGAGGATTTATTTGAATTTTTATTTGGTTTTTCTCTGCAAAATCAATTAATAAAGCTTATAGTTTTATTTTGTTGTTTATAAGACCTTACGCTTTGTTAGAGCATTGCTCAGTTGAACCCATCAACCGCTGGTATGCCAATTTTTTGGTTGTTAAATTTAGTTCCAAAACTCGAAGCTACATGATTTAGTTGTTATAGTCAACTTCGACAGGTTGGACTAGGAACATAGAAATGTTGAGACTTGCTCTTGTTACTCATGAAAGCCTGGAGACGTATCGGCATCAACGAACACGTCATCCTTCAGTTCGAGGTTAGTAACAACATACTTAGACTTGTTTTGTTTCTTCTTTCAAGTCAGTATTTATTAAAACATAACATATACGGTAAAATTTGTTAACTTGTCTTTGGATAGGTGACTTAGTCATTATAGTATGATCAAAGTGCCAAGAAATGATACACTATTTGTTTTATATAACTTGACTATATGGAGTTACGAAGTATAGCTTACCTATGGACTTCGTGAATCAACATTACACTGATTGGTAATTCGTTATTATTTAGTGTATTAAACTTTCAGATGAACTCAAACCTTGGAATTATGTTTTAAAGTAATTTCATAAACATATATTAAAAAATAGACTCGTGAAACTTGTTTCGTAGTTGAAAGTGGAATCGAGACCGATCCCTGGTAAGGATTTATCCCAAGGTCGATTCCAAGTCAGGATTCATCCTGACTAAGTGAAATTCGTTTCTATATTTTCAACAGGTTGGTTATTTTCGGGTTTCTGAAAAACATAGAGATGTACACGGATTGAACTTGGAATGTTCACAAGATGCTGACATAGTGATTTGAACATGTGCTAAACTGACCGTGTATCTTAATGTTCAAGCAGTTTCCTTTGATACTCAAGGCAAGATCCTAAAACCGGTTTTCAATATCTTTTTAGATATCGAAATATATATGCTTACCATATCCCAGAGGTTTCCATATATATAGTTACTATATTAATAAAGTATATCTCCTCCTTTTTAACGAGAGCAACGAATCTTAAAGCTCAACTCCTTGAAGCCGTCAGATCTCCCTGATTTAAAATTCATCCGTCAGATTTGAAGAGATTCCTAAAAAAAATCCGTTTGAACTATTCAACACAGCCATTGGATATAATTCCTATTCATATCTTATCTGTTAGATTGAAAAAGATTTCACTCAGATATGCCAATTATTTAGGGGTTTATTTGAAATAATAAACAAGTATAAGGACCTTAAATTAGAATCTGCCATATTACTTCATCGCCTTTTCTTTTCCAGGGTAGTTCTCACTTTTCCGGTAGTTCTCACTTTTTCGTCGACGGCGTGCATCGCACGTACACTCTGCTTGTGTAAGTATAGTAGCTAATATTATGTGTCAATTATGAGTGAATTTGGATTATTGGTTGAAATACAGTTGGTTTCAATTTTTGAAATAATATTTTTTGCATATCTTTCTGAATTTTCGGAATTGATTATACCTTGTTTTCCAAACAACTTGTGGTTATAACACTATAAATAGCGAAACTTTTATTCTAACAAAATTTGTAAACACACGATCATCGTCTTTATCTTTGCCGAGGCTCAAATAAGGGTCGAAATTCACATCTTCGATAGCGAAACTATCCGTTTTCTGACTCAAATCAGGTATTTTATCTTCTTTGTGCTTTTGTTGAGTACTAGGGAAAGGAAACTTTTCCTCGTGGGACCAGTATCTTCCTCTTCCTAAGATGTAGAAGGTCTTAGACTCGGGAAGTGGTTATATACCCATGATTCTGAAAATACAAATTATATATAAGAGAATGCACTAAAATGATCATAAAAAAATATAACAAACATTAAAATAACCCTATAAATTACCTGAAGAAGACCAACATTCCCGGAAATTTCAGTACCTCTGTTTTTCTAAGGCTCTCAAGTACATAAGAGAGGGTGGCAGTGCCCCATGATTTCTCTCTGGTCTTCTCGAGATCCTTCAACCATTATGGATAATGAACATTAACATATTTCTCAAGTTATCAGATATGGTACCAAGGGAATACAACAAGTACGTTGTGGTAGAACGCCTAGCTTATGTTTCTTCTATCACCTGTCTTTCATGTTCCTTCTTGGTCGTTCCTCCATACTTGGTCCTCAAATTACACAACAATATCTTTTTGGTGATAAATATACCTACTTTATTTCTTGCTTCTCATGATCTATCTCCACCAACCATCTGAAATTAAGTTCGGTTTTGTGACTCTCCCACCCAAGCGTGTCCTTAGCAAGGATATAAAGATCGCTCGAAGCCATATTATTGTTCAGACCTTCTAACATAGCTTTTCCTTCAACTTCTAGGTCCAAAATTTGTTTGAAATTGTCTGGTGTTATTGTCATCTTGTTGAACGGGAGATGAAACGTATCAGTTTCGAGCCAATATTTGATCCTTCCTAGTAAAATTCAGCGTGTTTGGATGTTCCCTGAAGGAAATGACAACAACACTATCATATTCCACACGGGCATGGAGAATTACAGGCACTAACCTTATATTCATTACTAAAGCACGAACATAAGCACATTCTTCACCTAATGATCAATGTTTAGCCCTTTGATGTTTTATTTTTTTTCCCACAAGTTTATGATCCTATAATATATATATATTGTTAAACTAAATCAAACCAAATAAGTTATAAATTGAAGCTAAACAAAATCATACTAGATACGTTATAAATTGAAGTTTCTAGATTATTACCTTGCTCTCACAGACTTTAGCCGCCCAGGAATATGTATAACCAAATAAGATTGCAGACCTATCTGGAGCCTCACCCCCAAGGTCGACCATTTTTGTTCTTAGGAAACAACTTTTCTTTGCCTTTAGGAATCTGCTTGCCCTTCGCTGAAGGTTTCTTCCTCGACTTTTTTTCCTTCACTAGAGCTTGAGGTGAAGCAACAACAATTTCTTTTCTTTTTCCTTCAACACAATTTCTTCATCTTCAAACTCTTCATCATCATCATATTCTTCCTCTTTAGGTGCTTCCCTAATCACAAGTACACCCGGGTCCCCTAGATCAGATTATTCTGTTCAATTTCTGGACTGCTTTTCATGTATTTAAACAAATTATCTTCATCTTGAGGTGCTTCTTTAATCACAAGTGTACCCGGGCTTTCCTTCGCTACAACCTTCTTTTTCTTCTTATCATTCTTGTTGGCATCTCTATTTTCTGCTCCATAATGAATATCATGGCGAGAATCAGGCATGTGATCAATCGGTGTTAAGTTATTGCCTCTCTTGTTCTTGGGTTTTGCCTTATTAAGATCCCTACAACATACAAGCAATAAAATTGGTTAATTTAGGTTTGGTAATTTTCAAAAATTATACACAAACAAATTGAAAAGTATAATTACGTTAAGTTTCTGAAAAAGAAAATCCAACAGTAAAAAAAATTACGGCTATTTTGATAAACACGAACCAAACCGTAAAAGCATTTGGACCAAAATTAAACTTCCCTGATTTTTTACGGTTTGGCATAATAAACTCAAACCTAGACGTGAAAGAACTTGGAAAAATGATGTAAGACAGGATTTTTTACGATTAATTTAAGAAAAAAACGAACCAATCGTAAATCCATTTACGATTACAAACTTAACCGTAACAACACATGCAAATCAAAAATTATCTTTGATTTACGGTTAGGGGTTTTTAATTTCATAATAATAACAACTTCAGAGAATGAGTCTACAGTTAGAAAAATTAAGAATTCCTAACCGTAAATGGTTCTGCAACCCCGATTTTCCCCCTGATTTTAATCAATCTAACCCATTTCAAACACAAAAAAGAAAAGAATAAAAAGGTGGATTTTTCGAATCATACCTAAACATAAACCATACAGTGTTGTTGAAGAGTTTGAAGTTGTGCACCGGTTTGTTCTTGGAAGTTATAATTGGTTTGTTGATGATGATCAACTTGTTGGTTGGGTTGGTGATGGTTACCATCACTGCTCTTCACATTCTTCTTTTGCATATTTAATTTATTAGTTTTTATTTGATGGGTTAGTTAGTGGCCCCTAAATACTACAAGCAATTACAAGGTCTAATGATCAAACCCCTACCTTCCCCAAGGGAGGAAGCATAAGAACCATCAGGCCACTTGATGATTCTCAAATACCAGGGATCAAACCCCTACTAACATCTTTAATTTGTTGGTTGAATTATCATTGTTTGAGAAGCCCCTATATGAGGTTTCTTTCAAAAACCAAATGTGAAAACTATTGTAAACCCTATACTATATGGGTCTTACACAAACAAACCCCACTAAATGGATCCTTCTCTCTTATCCCCATGCTTTTGAGATTTTGTTACTCATAGGCCCAAAACTTTCAATTTTGGGGCTTGATCATAATGTAGATATATTTTAATACCAAATTACCCTCCCACATATATTGTTTGTAATCATTCTGTAAAAAACTCTCTCTCTCCTTCTACCTCTCCTTATCGATCACTCTTCAGAAAAAGAAAATTTCAGAAGAAATTTCGTTCATAAATCAAATATTGGCAAACTTAATCGTGTATGATAGTAAATCAGTTGAAAATTCAAGAGAAACTGATAGGCTTTTGGGAATACCTATATAATAATAACCGCAATCGCACGGTGTCTAACTAGTAGACAGAGGCAAGTACGGGTCGAACCCACATGGAGCGGTGAAAATACTGTAATCAATATCTCTAAATCAACCAACCAAGAACAAAAAATTTGGATTTTAGAAATAGAAATGAAGTAATAAAATTAATCGAACTAAAAATATATAAATCGTGAATCGGTAACTAGGGAATTCGGTTTCCACCAATCTAATCATGCAAACTCAAATAATCTCTAAAAGATTTTTTATATAACTCAAGATAAATATTGGAATTAACCTCATGTCTCGGAAAATATTATAATAAAATCTTGAATATGTTGTTTCAACGGTGTAATTTCCTTCGCTTCAAATGTAGTAATTCTAAAGTATTATCTATCAGTTAAAACCATATGTCGTCAAAGAAATTAACCCAAGCACGACACATCAATCGAAAAGCATAAATAATCAATGAATTACATAAATCAATTATGAACCAAGCAATTTATATGAAGAAAATTATTATTCATTTAAATCGTTATTATGAGAATAAATAAATGAGTTTACATGATTAAATTAGTTTCAACCAAAAACCCTAACCAAAACTTAGCAAAACATGGAGATGGATTTCCTACAACCCATAAAAATGAATTATAAGAGAAAGAAAAATTAAATCGTTGTCACCCAGTAATCCTTCGTCTTCTTCTCTTATGGTTTTGTCTCCGACATCCTTCACGGCGACTCAAAACACACAGTTCCCTTCTCCGTTGCGACCCTCTCTCTATAACGGCCTTGTAGCCACAGCCAACCTCAGAAATCCGAAAACCCGCCTTCCTTCTGTCTCTATTGTTTCTCCCCTCTATAGATGCTGCGATGATTCTAATTAAAACCTAGCCGAAATGCTAGAAAGCCCAGTCCAGTACCCACGTTTATTTCCAAATCCAGGCCATTGCCAAAGTCTGGCTACTGCTTATATTTGTCCGTCCAACTCCTAACCAGACTGACCACAACACCAGTCTTCGTCTCGGCTAAACTGCCGTCCCTACTTAACTCCAGTCCGAACATCACCCCTATCTATATTCAGTCTAGTCATCCAGTTTCGTCACCCACCGATCGCAGTAGCAGCTTAATCTCAGCCAACAAACCAAACTCTTCTTCGTCTTCTATCCGTCCAACTTCGAATGCAACCATCTCGGCCAAAGCTTCCTCAAAACTCTTGCCTTAGAAACCCATCTCACAGACAACTACCAAATGAGACCCTGTTTCGGTCAACACAGAAATCCATCAAATCTTCCTCCTGCAATCGATCCATGCTATTAATAACTTCCAGTTCAAGCTACAGCAAACCCATCTTCACTTCACTGACTTCTCTTAATCACCACTGCATGCAATAACAGCTGATTCAACCCATTCGTTTGAAGTCTTCAAGTATTGCTGCCAATAAACGCCACTGTTGGATATCACCCATCACAACAACCACCAGTTTGATTCACTTCTTATGTTTCTTCAATGTCCTCCCATTTCGGAGATAAAATCCTTTACTACCACAGACCCCATTTGTTAACTGGTAAGTGTTTCGAAATCGAACACTAGAGACCATCTCCATTCTACATCCAACTACAGCTACCATTCATTTTCTGAACCAATTGCCCCTCAATGCGCAGTGATATGATAATGGCAGTAGCTTTAATTTGTCTTCCATGTATATACGGACACCACTACCACCAACAGTTTGAATGATTACCATATACCCTGAACAATATCATCATCTTCTCCGTTCACAACAACAGCCACATATTTTTCCTAACTCCAGCGACAAACAATGAGCTTCATCTCTACTGCGAGTAACTACAACCCCAATTCAACCAAGACTCTATACACATCTTCTTGTTTCCTTGAGAGCAACCCCAACTCTCAATCTTTCAAGCACGGCCATCAGTTGCGCCAGCTCCATTAAAGTCTTCGTTTCACTGCATGAATAATCTGTGATAGCAGCTTCTTGAACGAGACATAGAAACGTACCAAAATCTGATAATAAATATATGCTGAAGATGCTTTAGACATGAGCTGCATATGACGAAAAACAATGCTGCTCGATGCTATTCTTTATTTTGTCAAGAAATGGGATGCTGTTGATGCCTTCCATACACCACTTTATTGAGAAATGAGAATTTCTCTCTCTTTTGTGCTATGGAGAATATAAAATGCGCAACCCTTTTCCGATATGCCCAAGGTACTGCTCAAACTCGAACCACATATGAGAATGTGGTAATGAAATTGACACGCCATCCATTATTTTGTTAACCCACCAGTAGACTTCACTTTCTTTGAAGTAACAAAGACACCATTTTGTCTTTTGCCGGCCAGACACATTTAATGTGGTGTTGATATAGAAATACCAAGCCAGCCAAATTTAAATAAGTGCCTTTAGAGCTGTGAGTAGTAGCCTTGGCAATATTCTGTCGCAAACACCAATTTAGCTTCTAGTTAAGCTGTTTATTTTCTGGATGATCCAATTCACTTGTACTTTCTACAAAAGCACTAAAATAATGTCGTTAGCTAAAATATCGAGTCCTAGTGAATATAAACATGGGTACAAAATATAGCATTTTACGTGCTTATCAGAAACTAAACCTGGATAGTTACTTTGATCCCTAGTTCGACAAATAAATCATCGTCAAAGATGAAATCATATGAATACATCAGATCTCATTAATTTCAAACATGAAGAAAGATAAGTTTCCTTCTGAATCTATTTTCTACTCGTTATTGTGCTATTGCAGTCGAAAGTTCGATGGAAAAACATTTTGAGATTTCAAAATCCAAAAATCTTCGATTCGACTTCAAATTTCTTATTTGATTCGCGATTGGAGTAGAGATCTGTAATCATTTAGTCATTTTCTTCATTTTGAACTAAAAAATCAGAGAAAAACTTATCATGAATTTGTTTAGGGTTAATCGCTGGGATTTGATTGATCTCTCACTTGTTTATCCTAAGCTAATATCGAACTTCAGACCTGCAACCCATCTAATGTTTTTAAACATGATTTTTTTTTCTTCAAATTTTGACCTAATCATAATCTTCTATTTGTTTTAATAGATCTCAATAGCTTCAATTGAAAGTTTAAATTAGTTTTTCATTCAACTACAGTCAAGGATTGAGTCTTGAACTTTTAATATTCAATAACTAACTACGAAAATTTAATTTTATGTTTTCGTACTTGTTCTTCAGGTTTATTTGATCCAAAAATCTCTGAAAGCATAACAAATCTGAGTTTCATCCATAGTGGCACCATTATCAAATCCTCCAAGAAACATATATGAGCAATCGTAGAAATTTGATAATCGATTAAAGAAGTACGAAGATAAGTTTTCACCTTCGTTGTTTAAATTTTATTTCAGTTCTACACTGCAATCTTTAATCTTTGCGTAACACTACTCTCTTTGTCCACTTCCAGTTTATAACATATTCATTACTATGCTAGTGCATATGTATGAATGACTGAACATGGCATATCAAAATAACTCACTTCTCTAGGAATTATACATGATTTGGTTTTCTCTAGGAGTTGACATTTCGAGATGTATGAATTTTGAATTATACATGATTTGATTTGGTTTTCGAGACCATTAGACTTCAGTACTCAGGTTTTTCCCAACACTAGACTTTGGTCTAATATTTATCCAACATTAGTGCTTGGTACCTGGACTAACATTAGTGCTTGGTACCTGGACTAGACGCTGACTTGCATTGACTGGATAAATCTTGACTTTTGTTCCATAACTATTAAAAAAGTTTATATAAAATTAAATTACTAAATGAGATTATAATTATATCCTTCACCCCACTAATATTTACACAACAACCTTTCAGTGTTCGTCCTCCTCCTAACTGTCGCCGACGCACTATCAACAAGAGAGAAGAAAACACATCCTCCCCATTAAAACATCACGACCATCTCATCACATCAAACCAAAACCAGAAAACTCATCTTCGATTGCCTTAGATGAACGGCTCCATCTTCGGAACCATACAAACCCCTTTGTTCCCTGTTGTCTTCTTCTCAAACTCATACTAGTAGAATATTTATTTCTACACCAATAACATCAATTTCTCTCAATCACTTGACAATCATCCACCACAACTGTTCAATCTCAGCAACAAACAAGCATCGACAAACCATTACAAACTCACAAAAACTCCATTTTTTTCAAGCCCTAAAAATCAAATTACATGAATCAAAACATAATTGTTCAATTTCACGTATTCACTATGGTTCATATCATTCAATTTCACATATTCCCCATTTAAACCCTAATTTTAACAATAAAATACCCTAATATTTGAATTTTCCCAAATCAGTAAACCATAAGTTCAATCGAAACAAAATTAATCAAACTCAAACTGAAATTTCATTGGAATAATCTAACACAGAAATGGGTTTCCACTGTTCTTCAGCTATGCAATAACAACACAACTTGGTTCTTTCTCGACAATTTAATCTTTTCTGAAATCTATCAGATACAGTAAGCCATCTTCAGTTCAAAACTGAATCTGCATCTTCATCTTCACAACCCCTGTCCTAACATACATCTAAATCTGCACTTCATGTTCTTCTCTGCATCAAGAATACTGAATTCGTCCTCCTAGCTCCCTTACTGAAATCGACCATTAAATCAACTACCATCTTCGATTCAACCACAATCCTTCAAATCCCATTAAAATATTACCCCCGAAATCACCACAGATACAACCCCTATTTGTTCGAGTTTTCATCCCTGAACTCCTCCATGAAAACCCATCTCTAATCTTTGCAAAACCTAATTTCTTCTTTTCTGTCTCTTCAACGATTCAAACCAGGGATGATTTTTTATCGAATTAACAAAACCATTTTCATGGCAGAGACACCAACAAACTTCTTGTAATAGTCAAGCACTATTCCTTCCTCAATATAGATTTGCAGCTGCAGCAGAGAGTATAGAGAAGAAGAGGAGAAGAATTGGGAATGAATAATCTCGATCTAGTTTCGGGGAATAAGCCCACCTCAAGGGTACACTTGTAAATTCATTATTTTTATAATATTTTTATTTTACAAATTCATTTAAGTCCGGTCATAAACAGTCAATTTGGGTCAACGTCTGGTCTAGGTACCAAGCCCTAACGTTGGACAAATGTTAGACCAAAGCCTAGTCCTGGACTAAACGTGAGTACCAAAGGCCAATTATCCCTTAATATATCCAGGTTTAATTAACATTAGTGAAACAAGATACTATTCTTTTTATTAGACTGAATCATGCCACATGTTGTTGATTGTGATTGGTGATCCTCGGTTTATGTCTTAGGATATACTAATTGAATGTGTAACTACTAGTTACACATGCTAATTGGATGTGTATAAGTTTGAGTTAACCCGAAATAATATGTAGTTCAGTTTATTAGTTTGCAGATATGCCTGAACTAGTTTCAACCTCGGTATTGAATGTTGTATCAGTTTGTTATCGCTCTAAAACATTATTGATTTTGCATTTCTGAAACTAAGTGCGTTTTGATTTTGTGTTTGTTGTTGTTCAAAATAAGATTAGCTCAGTAAATTACTTGATCCATTTTGTTCGATTCATTTCTTTATTAGTATATAAAAAAATTAATTTTGAAGCATTTGCGTGTAAAGATACGATGATTTGTAGTATACATGCCCTGCCCTTGATCCTGTGTATATTTTTCTTTATTTTAAGTTCTCGTATTACTTTGAAGTAATATATGAATGATATCTTCTTAATAACTAGTTGTGCAATGCTTTGCTGCAGGTTCTAGGTAAATTTCACCCACGTGGAGGTATTGTTGTTTACGATGATTTGGTGCGAATTACCAAGGTAAAAGCTCACCTCTGTTGACTTAACGGTTTATCCTTTATATGAGCTGATTATTATGTCCGTATGTCTTCATATTTTTTATAAGTAAATCTTGTTTGTTCTTAGATTACGCTAGTCAGATGCATGTGTAACTCCTAATTACACTTTTTCAGATGCATGTGTAACTAATTGTTAGAGCATTGCTCGGTCAAACTCACAAGTGTTGCTATCTCAAACTTGTTGTCAAATTTAGTTGTCAAAACTATATCTTGATTTATAGTCTACAATTAGTTAAGTCTCGGATTATGATAAAAATGTAGTTGAGAAACGGACATCACGGGAATCATCATTGTGTTCTACCGTTTGAAGGCGAAGATCAACCTAAGCTTTTGGAGAACTTCTTCAATGAAAGGTAAGTGAAGACTGAACCACCTATTTCTCAAGTTATATTCACCTTTCTATCCTTGAGACATTGTCGCGTAACTAATTAGACTATCGTAAGCATACCAAGAATTTCGAGTCAAGTTTATCTTGTAATTAGTTCTCAAAATATATGACTAAGCTTAATGAACATTTCATACTTGATGAATTTCGGTTAAGAACAATTTATTGTTCGCAATCAAAATCATGATTCAAGAATCATCATTCGAAAATAGCCTGAAACAGTGATGTGTCATTGATGTTATTTGGGAATGTTTCGAATCGATTTAGAGATAAATATAGAACTACAGTAAATTCAGATATAAGACAGTATACATACCAGTCTTACAAACTGGAAAAACTGTTATAGGTATAAAGCTGTAATACATGTACTCAGTACACGTAATATAGTAGCTATATGTCGACAAAAGACTTTTGGTACGCATACCCGTATGCACACCTTAAAAAGTCTGTGAACTCGTGAATCCGGATCGGTACGCAAACCAGTACGCGTACTAGAAAAGAACTGTTGGTCTCGGAACCGATTTGGTATCCATACCGGTACACGTACCAGAAAAGTCCTGTCAACTCCGAAACTTGTTATTGTCTTAATGTATCCATAACAGTACACATACTGATAAAGTTCTGTGAACTCCGAAACTTGTTATTGTCTTAATATATCCATACTAGTACACATACTGAAAAAGTTCTGTGAACTCCGGAACTCGGTCATGTTATAAAATATACATACCGGTACACGTAACTCGGTCATGTTATAAAGTATACATATCGGTACACGTACTTGGACTTAACTGTTCACAAACCGGTTAATTAGTTGTACCTTGTACATCTACTTACCATGTCGATTAAATTCATATGCACTTAAATTATTTCTCCGCGATAATTAGCATTTGAATAATCTCTAGAAACACCATAGACATATTTGATCACATTATTGTGACTCGAGTTAAGTCTTAAGTGTTTTATAAAAATGCTCAAGCTTATAGTTCAGTTGGCTAGTTTCGACTAACCATTCATGAGCGTGGTCTTTTGTACACGGATCGGTTATGGTTCATCCTAACCAGAGTGTATATCTTGTTATGTAAATCAAATTCAAAGATTCATCTAACGGTGGATATTGTTTGTTTGGTTCCAAAGCTATCTTAGCTTAAACCTAAAGCAACCTATGGTTTGAATGTCTATAAAAGGGTAACCTCAAACAACTGGGATCTTTGAATCCGACACTACTTTTCTTGGTGTGTCTTAGTTGTAAAACTAGAGTCGTCCTCTTCTTAAAACCCTTTTAGGGTTTAGCAACTACAAAGACTTCATAGGGATTCGTGAAGTCAGGTCCAGCTATTGTTTATCTGATAGCTCGAGTATCCAGATCTTTTTCGATTGTTAAGCTGCTCACTTGAACAAGATCGATAGAAATCTTTAAAGTTCTCTTCGTCTCAGACTTTGTTGATTCCACAAATTTAATACTTGTGAGGTGAATAGTAATATAGGTTGCACTTCGGGTTGCATAAGTCCGGATTTTGAGGTTAGATAGACTTTGTCTATTGCTATCGATTTCCATCACCTTGATCTATGATCAAAAAGGAAATTTCACATATAGGCTTATCTATGGGAGGCAGATTAGTTTAAAGTATTCAATTGAGTTGAAGCAACTCTTAGTTGGTGTGACGTCAGCTAAGGGAATCAATTGCGCGGAGTCCTGCTGGGATTCAAGAGGCGTAAGGAATGCGACTGTAACTGAATTGATGCGAGGGTTTAATTCGATCTAAACTACATTCCAGTTCGAAGATAATTGGTAATAGGCTAGTGTCTATAACGGATTAATACAGTTTGGTGTTCAATCTGGACTAGGTCCCGGGGTTTTTCTGCATTTGCGGTTTCCTCGTTAACAAAATTTCTGGTGTCTGTGTTATTTCTTTTCCGCATTATATTGTTTATCTTTATAATTGAAATATTACATGTTGTGCGTTAATCAATCAAAGTAAATACATCCATTCTTGTTTGTTGGATACAACTTGATCGATTACTTGGGAAATCGATCTTTGGAATCACCCAAGTACTCTCACACGTAAATCAGGTTCACGGACCAGTCTCTGTAAACTTTTTGATTGTGAGAGAAAGAGATATAACTCTTGTAATGACCCGTCCCTTCACCGATACTGTCCCCACTTAGCCACTACTGTCATCCGGCAGTGTGGGGTTTTCAACGGGCATCTCTGCGGTAATCCAGCAACAACTTCCTGGGAGGTCATCCATCCCTGGATTACTCCCGCCCGAGCACGCTTAGCTGCAGAGTTTTCTGCCAAATTTGGAGCCAACTGTACTGAAAAGTCTTCGGTGTAAGGAAAGGACAAACCATTACTTATATTCCATTCGTCCAACCACTTCCTAAATATCGGGGTATTACAATACCACCACTTTAAATTGGAGTCGTTCTTCACTCCAGAATATGTCCAAGCCCAGATCTCTGACGTTCCCTGCCCCTCATGAGACAAGTACCTGGAACAACCCCGTCCATCGTACCTTCTCACCCTCGGAAGGTGACACGTCGTTGGCTTTGATACCATTTGTAATGACTCGTCCCTTCACCGATACTGTCCCTACTTAGCCATTGTGGTCATCCGGCAGTGTGGGGTTTTCAACGGGCATCTCTGCGGTAATCCAGCAACAACTTTCCGGGAGGTCACCCATCCCTGGATTACTCCTTCCCGAGCACGCTTAACTTCAAAGTTTTCTGCCAACTCTGGAGCCAACTATGCTGAAAAGGCCTCGGTATAAGGAAAGGACAAACCATTACTTATATTCCATTCGTCCAACCACTGCCTAAATATCGGGGTATTACAACTCTGAATACTATTCCTCGATTGAGATTCGTTAAGTTGAACTCTCGGAATTGTGTTTAAGTTTGTCCATAAAGATAACTTACGAAAAAGTTGGTGGTGTATTTTGGTACCCCCACGTTTTCACTAATGGTTATACATGCCATATGCATGCGTAATTGCTGATTACACACGCATTTTGTATGTGTACTAGCGGATTACACACATATTTTTTATGTGTATCAACAAGTTTTGGTAGTGGCAGGGTTGTTGGAGTTGGTGATTGAATTATTATTTAGTTAATATGGTGTAACTCCCAGTTACACATGATATACGCATGTGTAACTCCCAGTTACACTAGACACATGCATGTGTGACTTCTAGTTACACTATCCAGATGTAAAGTGTAACTTCTAATTACACATGATAAGATAAGTTATCAAGTGTCATTTTGTAATCTTTGTTATTCTCCTTGCAATTGTTCTATAATTTTGTTGCAGATATGATAACATTTTGGTATTGAGGAAGATAAGAAAGGAAGGGAATATCAATTAACTATGACACAGTTGCCTTTTTGGAGGAGACAAATAATGGTCGGGATGGAGTCTGGAAAAGACAATGAGTGTTCAGGATCTTTTAGTTCAACAGAAGAAAATCTGCAGCATCAGTTTCCAGATGTGTACACTGTTCCGCCGTCCTTTGTCTCTTCGATCCCAAAATTTAATAAGCAGACGCGAGTGTTATTAGGTTTAACAAAAAGTTTTAACACTCTAAAACGTGTCGCGACCTAATCAAATCTTGGTGGTTCGTTTTGGCAGTTTTAATACGTGGAGAACTGTTGCTTAAAATTTGTTCAAAATTTTTCCTAGGCGTACAAATCCTAAGCGGTTAAGTAGGAATATTATATCCCTTGGAAATCGTAATTAGTCAGTTTCATGGAAACAAAAAAATAGAGCTCTCAACATTTTTTACTGCAAAAAAGTTCTTTGGAATTTGATTTCTTCTTCACTGTTGAATGGTCGCATTATAGGGTTTGTGGCTTCTTTGTCTTTCTCTACCATATGGGACATTGGTGTGGGCATAATTTTCACCAGTCATCTTGCAAAATCTTTAATGCACAAAAATATTTTCATATTCGCAGGGTTTGTGGTTCTTTCTCTGCCGCATGGGAGATTGATTTGGGCATAAGTTTCACCACCAATCCTCTCCCAAAATCCATAAAGCATATAGAGAAGAAGGAGAAGATTTTCTGGTCGCCAATTTCATCTTGCACATGATGAGCCACCTTCCCATCCAAGGTAGTAAGTTACACACATGATTTGCAAGCGATGGATTTGACGTAATTAGTCAACTAAAACTAAAGAAGAATTTAGTTGATTGATGTGAATTTTGCAGGTGATAGTGGGAACAGTGAAAGTGGGGAATGCAAGAACACCATAAACGAGTAGAGGAATGAAAAAAATCCATAGTTTCGTTTTGTTGACGTGATGATGCTAACATTGATAATAATAATTAACAATATAGTCAGGTAATCATTCATTCATTTTATGATGATTAAATTGAGAAATTTAGAAAGAAATATAGTGGTCTTGGTTGACTTAATACGTTGGTGGATTTTACTGATGGTGATAACGTATATAACTATCATTGTAGTAATTTTCATTTACGAAATCATTCATGAAACTGCTTTTGTTCGGAAAAAATTATGTAAATTATGTGTTTTTGTATTAGATGTTACTATTTGATGTAGATATTTGTAATATGTTTTTGACCCGTTTGTTTGACTAAATTTTGTCTCTGTAATCAAAATATAAAGAATCAGATTCATGGAATAATTGATTTATTTGCCATGATAGCTGATCATGAAATTCTGACCAAGGTTATTGATGGAATTCCTATGATAAGTAAACCCATGGAATGGTCGAGAAAGTGTTGACTGATTATCTATAATTTTAGTTAGAATTTGTTCACTGATTATCTATAATTCTGGACCAAAGATTGAAATAAGGTTTGGCATTTGACAGGGTAGGTTCTCCTTTTAATGTGCATAAATTTATGGAACTTGAAGTTTTTAAGAACAATTATTTGCGCTTCTTTTGTTTTTTTTGGCTTTGGTGTCTTTCTATCTGTATTATCAGTTTTTTGATTGATCAATATTGTTTCTCTACAACTATATTAAAATTTATTAATTGCAGCCTCTTGGGGGTTTGAAGATGTTGGAGTGCCTAACTGCCAATTTTATCAATACATTTTCTGAGATGCTAATGAATTTTAACCTTTATTTTTGTTTGAATTGTAGGATGTGGTATTTGTTGTTGGTCTTATTCATGCCATTCATCGAATTCCTATTTCAAAAGCATCGAGCCAAGGTCCTCCAGCTACACCGAATTCCTTTGGTATTTTGTTGTTAAACCATCACAATTCATCTATAATTAAGTTCTATTAAGTTCTAAATTTATCGATGTTGTATTTGTTGCTCTCCCTTTATCAGGCAACGGGTAATTCCATACACCTAAGACCTAACAAAGTTTTTCTTTCGTTGGACTTATCAATGAGGCCCATCCTTCCATCCCGAGGTTCCAAATGTTCAGTGATGTTCGCCATATCTTATTGAACAAAAATGAATGAGAATGCTATTATACGGTGTTAGGAAATAGCCCCATAAAGAGCTACTCGAATTACAAAGGATCTAAAAGAGTAAAAGTTTAAAAGAAATTGTTTCCCGGAACCATGTTACTTTTTTCCTATTGACGCATCCCCAGAACCAAGCTTAAACCCTGCTAACGTTTTTTTTTTTTAGCTGGCTAACATTAAAGCTTAGTTGGATGCTAGCTAAGATTATAATAATGTCTTTGCTTTAAACTTTGAAAGTAATAGGAGAAGTACATTCATCACCACCCACAAGATACATTGCCACAATAATAGATGCAGCTCAAATTTTCTTAAGTAGCCGAACAGCCGAATGGATTCGTAGGTGACAAAAGCACGGACAAATCATTAAGGCCTTTGCGCCGAAGGCGCACGAGCGGTTGAGCCCAGGCCGAAGGCCTGGGTGATACCCTAGTTTCTATTATAGGATGTAGTGGCTTACTTTTAGGATTTCATTTTATATATCTAGAGTTTTAACTCTTTTATTGTGTTCAATAACAACCGATTACTGTAATTGATAAACGAAGAAATTATCGTAAATGAATATTAAAGCAATACATGTATTTTATTTATGTTTCTTTTTGATGTGAAACTACTGAGTACACATCCATATGCAAGCGTAACTTTTGGGTACACATGCCATATAGATGTGTAACTTCTGGATACACGTGCTATATTGATGTGTAACTGCTGAGTACACATCCATATGCAAGTGTAACTTCTGGATACACATTTTATATGGATGTGTAACTCCTGGATACAATGCCATATTGATGTGTAACTTCCATATGCAAGTGTAACTGCAGACTACACATCCATATGCAAGTGTAACTTCTGAATACACACTTTATATGGATGTGTAACTTCTGGATACACATGTGTCACTGATAAGTACACATCCACATGTTGATGGTGGTCGACGGTGGTGGTTGTTGACGGCGGTGGTGGTGATGGGCGGTGATGGTTGTGGTCGATGATGGTGGCGGTGGTGGTTGGTGTCGATGATGGTCAGAGGTGGTCGGTGGAGGGAACACCAAATTTTATATTTTAATAATTTTGGGCTAAATTTTAAATTTTATTTAATTAAGGGCTTGACAATATACATAAAAGTACGAACGTCTTCTAATAATTTGAGACCTAGATTTAAACTTCTTTTACTTAAGGGCTTGATATTATGGATAACCCATGGGTGGGCCTTAACCTAATTTTCACAAACCAAATCGGGATAGGAACTGGAACCAGACCCGGAGCTAAACATTAGAAAGCGGTTCCTGTTCTGGAACCATTGACACTCCCTGGTGGAGAAGAAAACAATAAATAGCCGGGATATCACAGCTGGGTTACTATACTATTATCTGGTCCGATATATAAACCGAGAAAAAGTCGTTGGTAAATCTAATAACTGCAGTCGGACTTTAAACCTAACTCATTAACAACCGCGTGATATTTAGAAAGAGAAAAACAACAAAAATTGCGACTTGTAATTCGTCGTTGTATTCCAGACTTTCAGTTCCTCTATATATTTTTTCTCCATTTAGTCTTCTGATCTTCCACTTCATTTTCTTTGAAGTTGTGATCACTAAGTAATATCCCCATCGACTTCTTCTTCTTTCTGTCGCTCTTCAATTAGTTCCCCATTTAGGGTTTTCAATTTGCTGTGTAGATCGCAAGAGTTTTAAGAGCGAAGAGAGTTCTTCTTAGAAAACAATGGGAGATAAGAAGTTTATAATTGAAGTCGAGAAAGCCAAGGAATCAGTAAATGGAAAACCTTCGATGGGACCTGTTTATAGAAGTTTGTTTGCTAAAGATGGATTTCCTGAACCAGTTGAAGGTTTAGAGAGTTGTTGGGATGTTTTCCGGTGAGGATTTTACATTTCTTAGATCTTAATTCTTGCTACTTATTTTGCACTTCACATCGTTAGATTATTTGAAGAAGTTGCTTTCATGAGTAGGAGAAAGTTTATTAGTTTTCTAGTATATTAATATGATCTCAATATAACAGATAAAAAAAATGAACACAACTTTTTATGATTTTGATTTTCTTTTATCAGTTATTTTTCCTTTTTAAAATTTTGACCCTTGAGTTTTAATTCTTAATATGGGTTAGATTTATTAAATATTTTGTACTTCACTCCTGGATCAGTATATTTTTTCTTCACAAAACATATGAATGAACTCAAATTGTAAACAAAAAGTTTGAGTTTTTAGTAAGCAACCCTGGTTTTCAAAGCTATCTAATATGTGAGGTTGAGAGAACCCGATGAATTTTTCCTAGTATCAGCTTTAACGAAGAAGGAAATCCGTTGATAGATTGACTCTGAATTACTAACATACTTCTTTTAAGAGAATGTAATTTCACTTATAGTCATAGCTGTCATGTGTTTATGTGGATAACCATGGATTTGATATCTGTTACAGCATTTCTGTTGAGAAGTATCCTGGTAACCGAATGCTTGGTCGCCGTGAAATTGTGGATGGGAAGGTGTGTCTGAGACTCTGAGAAGAATGTTGTAACTTGCTTTTTAGAAATGTTGTAGTTTATGTTTACCACATAATTCTACTACTCTAGCTTCTACTTATTTAGTTACCGTACACCTTTAAGCATTATAATTGTTAGTATTATCTGTTTCTTCTCTTCTTGCAGCCAGGTAAATATTTGTGGTTAACTTATAAGGAAGTATATGATATCGTGATGAAAGTTGGATTTGCCATCCGCAGTTGTGGCGTTGAAAAGGTTGTTTTTCCTTGCTTTCCCGAACTCTATCTATTGCATTTAAATTCTTGAAGTAGCATCTCCCTTATAACCTATTTCTTTAACTAAGTTTATCATCATTTTCTATTCCCGGTAAATTCGTTTTATAGAAGATGTAGGCACACACTATGTATTGTCGTCATAAAAATGTCCCAAGTCAGAGGAAAAATTATAATAACTCCAACACTCTCGCTCAATGCATTTAAGAGAACCTATTGGTGATGGACAATAATCAGGTTTCTTTCTTTGAAGTGAAATTAGTTGACATTTGACAAGGTACATATAATTTATGAAATTATGAAACAAAGAATCTGACTTAGCGATTCTTGACATAATCTAACCTCTGAACTGTTAATATTCTTAACTCTTCATGTTTGTATCACAATCCTTGTTCTTGGTAATGGTAATATTCCACTGTTTTAGAAGATGCCGGTTTTGAGAAATTTATATGTGTAATATCTGTAGTTTTAGCACTAAATCTAAATTGCTTCACATAGTATTGGAACTTGTGTTTGACTCCTGCATTTTTCTCAAGCAGGGAGGACGTTGCGGTATTTATGGTATAAACTGTCCAGAGTGGATTATGAGTATGGAGGTACTGGTTTGCTTTCTACGAAAAGCTGTTCTGTTTTTTTTTAGATGTTCTATATGCCCAAGTAAATTGGTTTTGGGTACTTTTATGAGGATGTGTGTTAAGTTATGAGGATGTGTGTTAAGTTATTCATATTTTATCTTTTTCTAGTTCTAAATCTCATTAACGGTCATGGTTCTCTCCTGGTCATGATCATATGAAGATCCCCTTTTACTATATACATCAAAAACAGTAATAAATTTTAATGCTACAAACTTTCGGCAGGCTTGCAATGCTCATGGGATCTACTGTGTTCCATTGTATGACACACTTGGTATGCCTGTTTTAACTTTTTGTTCATATTTGCATCTGTTTCCATTTTTAATAAATCCTTATAATCAGCAACATCCTACACTTGATTTATCATATAAGTGATTTTATTTCCTAAAATACAAGTTCATTTTCAAGCTGTTCTGAAATCTTGAGTGATGTTAATATTTTTTTTCCCGCTTTACAGGTGCTGGAGCTGTGGAATTTATTTTGTGCCACGCTGAGATCTCAATTGTGTTTGTGGAGGAAACAAAGATTTCTGAGGTACATGACACTCAGCACACACACTCTCTCCCAGGCACACACAGATAGTGTGTATATATATATATATATACCTCAAAGAATAAAAATATCACGTGTATTTAAAATTTGTATCACTCCAAGGAAAGTTTCAAATAAGATGGGTTGTCACTTGTCAGTTGCTGTTTCATTTATTCTTCTTTTCTTCCATGTTCTTTTGTGGAATGTGGTTTTCATGTTTACCTGTTCTTTCTCTTTTCAGGTGTTGAAAACGTTTCCGAATACCAGTGAATATGTCAAAAGTAAATTCTTTTCCTTCAGTCCATATCTTCCCTGGCTTTACGTATTTGTGGTTCAAGGTATTTATGAATTTCTTTATGCAGCAATTGTGAGCTTTGGTAAGGTTAAACCTGAAGAAAAAGAAGCGGCTGAAAAGTTTGGTTTGGCCATGTATTCTTGGCAGGAATTTCTGTGCTTGGTACTTGTTATTCTTTGAAGTTCCTCTCTGATATAGTAAACAGGAAAAAAGACTTCTCGTATCTCATTTCGATAATTTTTTTGCAACTCATGCTTTATATAGTAATCTTAAGGGGAACACGTTGAGTTACTTTTAAGTTCCAAAACAAGATTTTCTGATCCTTAATGTTATGTATCATAGATTTTGGGTAGTTGGCTTTACAGAATCCGGCTTTACTTATTTTTGATGGATGAGTACGAAGCATGTTTTTGTCTATGTTATACATTACGATTCCATGCTGTGCTACCGCATTAATAGCATGCCTGTCTGATTTGACTTCAAACTTTCTACTCTCTAGTTGGGTTGTTTGAAGCTCCAAAATCAGGCACTTATACTGCTCTCACATATTCAGTTCCAAATGCTGATATAAAGTGTTTAAGTAAACATTGTCTCTAATCAGCAGGAGTAGTTGGTTATGTGACAGGGCTTTCAGTCCCTGAATCCCTTCTCATATCACAACTCCATGACCAGTTTTCTATTTCCTCTTCCACTCTTCTAATTCGGCTGTATGCAGTTCGCTAAAATGTGCATCAGATTTTGTCTGGATATGCCAGTTGGTTGCATATGAAGTGTGTGTCATAGTTCTACTTTTGGCTTTTCTCAAACTACCATTCTAGGCAACATGAGAATGTGCATATAGATAGCATTTCTACAGTGGTATAGAAATTCACATTTCCTTGTGCTCCACTTATTGGGTACAACTTTTTACATGTTTGTCTTATTTACAGGGAGAAAAGGAATGCGAACTTCCAGTGACAAAAAAAACAGACATTTCTACTATAATGTATACTAGTGGGACTACTGGTGATCCTAAGGGAGTTATGATTTCCAACGATAGTATTGTTACCCTTATAGCAGGTGTGAAACGGCTATTGGGGTCTGTCAATGAGCAGGTAAAGTTGCAGTGTCATTTAATTTCAATGCATATTCATTTCTAGTTATTGGTAACATGGATGGAATCATGAAAGTGGGTAGAGTAGACTACTGAAGACTTGTTGCATTCACAAGAAGTTTAACAACAGCAAGATGGGCTGTTCTCAGTGACAGCCCATCTTGCTGTCACTCTCTCTCTCTCTCTCTCATGATTGTGATAGTGATAGTGATAGTCACTCTCTCACTCTCTCTCGTGATTGTGATAGTGGTAAAAGCACAATGACATCTTGTTGGATACAACCCAACAGTCTCTTTCCGTCTTTTGATGGGCACTAATTTTTTCTGCTCGTTTTTTTATTTGTATGGATAGAGAAGTTGTCTATTTGAGTGTTTAAGGTCTAGGATTCACTAACAATCATCTCTTATGATTCGATGTCCGCTTTAAACAATCGTGACAGTTCTTAAAGATTTGCTCATGTATTGGTGAAGGCTGGAATTATTAAAGACACATGCTGATGTTTTTTTGAACTGTGGACACATGCTGATATGCAAACACCAAATCTTTGTGTTGATTCTGTTTTTAGTAATAATTGCCTTTCCAGTATCTTCTGTTGCATACGATCTCATTTGAAATAATGTGCAGTTGACCGACAAGGATGTTTACATGTCATATCTCCCTCTGGCTCACATATTTGATCGCGTGATTGAGGAGTTGTTTATTCATCACGGTGCTGCAATCGGATTTTGGCGTGGGGTAAGAAAAATACCAATGTCACAACCTTGCTTCAATAATTCAATGTGCTAGTTGTAACCTTATTGAAGATAGTTCATTTCAAATTAGATATGTTTAACCTGGTTGCATTTTCAGAATGTCAAATTGTTGATCGAAGACATTGGGGAGCTAAAACCAACCATTTTCTGTGCTGTTCCACGTGTGCTAGATAGGATTTATTCGGGTATGCCTTTAACGTTTTGCATTTCTATGGTAGCATACACATTCTCCGCATCATCTTGATACACTTGGCAAAATTGAATTCTTGGTGAGCAAATAGCTTATATTCATGCAACTGGGTTTAACTGTTTATGACATTATGAATCTATCTTCTTTATTTTTGTAATCTGGCCAACATGTTATTTCACGTCCTATTTTGTCAACATTCTGCTTAGCCACCAAATCACTAGCCGTGCTGTTGAAAATTGTTACTCTTAGAGCTTTAATTGCACCTACAGATCTCTAATGTTTAAATCTAGCTGTTGAGTCCAGACTGTTTAGTTCCACTCACTATAAAAGTTTGTGCTGTCTAGGGGCCCGCAAGTAAGATACGCACACATAAGCATTTCTTCTACCCCGTTGCTACTATCAAAGCTTCAGCTTTTGACCTTCATTAATCTTTAGCAATCAGATATTTTACGAACTCAAATTGTTTGGTTCATTTAATCCAAATTGGCTATGTTTGACCCTTTCATTTTGAGAGGCCTTGAATTGATTGAAGTGCATACGAAAGTTACTGCATATTTTTATTGGTTCCTGGATCTCGTTTTCTATCTTACTGTATCATGCAACTAGCATTATACTGAGAAAAGTATTTTGTACTGACATTTTAAATTGCACATATATTCAGGTTTGACAGAAAAAGTTGCTTCTGGGGGTTTCTTCAAGCATAAGTTATTTGACATTGCATACTCGTTGTAAGTTGAATTTTGTGCTTTGAAGTATTGGTGTTGATAAATCCTCATGAATAGGAAATGCAAAAATGTTTGCGAATAGCATGCGCAAAAAATGTTCAATGTTCAGCTAACAGATCTATCTTAAAATAATTTATATGGCTTTAAGCGTGTCACCATGTCGGAGTTCACAAATCTATTCTGGATATGTTTTAAAACAAGCTTTAAATATGGAGATCGATTTGCCTCATGTTATTTTGAACCTGAAACCATGGATTTATATTTTATTTGATGAGTTATAAGTATTTCTTAATAGTTAATAGGTGCATAAGGTTTTGCAATTGGCACAGATCTTATATGATGCAATCCTCTGCATCTAATTTCTTGTTCATAGTTTTTTATCCTGGGGTTCTGAATTTTACTATCTTGGGATGCTTCAGAAAACTGAATAGCATGAAGAAGGGAAATAAACATGAAGTAGCAGCTCCTATTTGTGACAAGATTGTTTTTAATAAGGTCCGTGACACCATCAGCATCTGGTTCTCTCAAAGTTATCTGGAATCTCCTCCTAAATTTTTATCTCACTGTTTTCTTTAGGTAAAGCAACGGTTAGGGGGGAATGTTCGACTTATTTTATCTGGAGCTGCGCCGCTTGCTACACATGTTGAATCTTTTCTACGAGTTGTGGCCTGTGCTCATGTCTTACAAGGATATGGTACACCATGTTTTCCTTTTCTCATTGATTTTTTTATTGGTTGTGTGTTATTTTGTTCTGTAAAAGCAGTCATTGGGAAGTATACACATGTGGTTACTTGCTTTGTATTCTTTCTTTTTGATGCAAAACATAATTTATATTCATGGTTATACTAAGTTCCTTGCACATTTGAGTCAGATATCCGCATCAATCGGATTTATTTTAGGGATCGTGATGATTTCATTTATTCACTGGTATAGGTCTGACCGAAACGTGTGCTGGGACTTTTGTCTCAATGCCGAATGAACTATCGATGCTTGGGACAGTGGGACCTCCTGTACCAAATGTTGACGTCTGTTTGGAATCCGTCCCTGAAATGGGGTATGATGCTCTTTCGAGCACTCCACGTGGAGAAATCTGTGTGCGAGGGAAAACCTTGTTCCAAGGATACTTCAAACGTGAAGACCTCACCAAAGAGGTTATGATTGATGGATGGTTCCACACAGGTTTGTTTCCAGTACATTCACTTTCTAGGCCTTTTAGTTTATTCAAAGTCCTCTGTCTGAACTTACACCCTTTATTTTCTTTGCTCATGGTGTCTAATCAGGGGATATTGGTGAGTGGCAACCAAATGGTAGCATGAAAATCATTGATAGGAAGAAGAACATTTTTAAGCTTTCGCAAGGAGAATATGTTGCAGTCGAGAACTTGGAGAACATTTATGGTCTTGTTTCTGCTATCGACTCGGTATGTATTCCTTATTATGCTCTTCCAGGGAGAAGCAAAGATAACAGTTTTAGGAGGGAAGACAAAGAAGTTTACTTTTTTATCTTATTTCAGCTCTCATCAATAAATTTCTCCCTAATACCGTGTTTTTGCTTTTTGTCTGCTGCGTTACTTTTGTCGGCTCTAGAATGTAACCCCCTCTTTTGATTCTCTTGATTAAAATATATAAATGAGATCTTTATGATTTCGTGTTACCATGGTTGCGATCGTATTGCCTTTTCTTATATGAGAAATCTATGAAAGGCTTGATGAGCTCATTACTGTTTCAGGTCTAGGGGAATCTAATTAGTCTTACCATCTCTTTCAGGTATGGATATATGGTAACAGCTTTGAGTCTTTCCTTATTGCTGTTGTCAACCCCAACAAGCAAGCACTTGAGCGTTGGGCAGAAGACAATGGAATAGTAGGGGATTTTGATACACTCTGTGGAAATTCAAAGGCCAAAGAATTCATCATTGGTGAACTTGGCAAAATTGGAAAAGAAAAGAAGGTTTTGCTCTGTCTCATGCTACTTGGATATTCATAAAACTGAATTCACACTACTTTATTAGCATAATCATATTACATATGTTGATAGTTATTCTCTTCTATACTGCCATATATACTTGAAAACTCACTTATCCTAGCTTTGTAACGCTGTTTCACAGTTAAAAGGTTTTGAGTTTGTTAGAGCTGTCCACCTCGACCCAGTTCCATTTGACATGGAGCGTGATCTTCTCACTCCAACTTATAAGAAGAAGAGGCCTCAGTTGCTCAAATACTATCAGGTTAGCTCTCCTATTTCTCTCAGAATATCTTCAGGTCATGGTTTTTCCTTTTATAATATTTCTGGTACTCGTATTTGCTACACATTGCCTGATTTCAGTGGTCCAGCATCCATATATTCATCACTATTTATAAAATTGACATATTTTCCTGTTAAAATGCCCCAACAATTAATATTCTGATGAGAGTTTTAGCCCCTCAAAACTTCGGTTTCACTTCTCAATATGAATAACAAACCTGCTTATTCTCTACAATCATGTAACTAATCTCAATTCAATGTATTAGATGACAATTCGATACTGAATTATGAACTTTTTTTTTGTTTTGTATATTAGAGCATCATAGATGGTATGTATAAAATTGGAGGCAAGTAAGAGTCAAGACATTCCCCCACTCACGCGTGGCAACACAGCAGTATTGTTCAAGGAAAAATCAGTCACTTTCTGTCTCTTCTTAGTAACTACGTTTTATTTTCTTGGTGGCATTTTTCATATACGTGTTCTTTCGTTTCACCAAAAAAGATAAGTAAGTCCAGTTTCTTGTTTGTTTTGCACTTGTTTCCATGAATGTACAGATTACAAACTGTTATATATACACAACGAAATACCGAAGTGATAGTTCTTCTGCGATTGCCTCTGTATCGCTTATTTATTATCACACTTTGTATTTTAGATGTTTCACGTTTGACTAGTCTAATCTTTATTTTAAAACGCCATAAACCCGTTGGTATGAGGGCTCTTAGGCGCAAGGTTTTGCCTCAAACTGTTGGTCTTCTTGATCTAACTCCATAATCCCGTTGGTGATCTGATGATGATGCTGCTTTCCTAAGCACAGAACTGCTGAACGTGTACTGTTTAGTAAAGTTTTTGTAAAGTGCAACAAGCTAGGAAGGACCTATCCAAGGCTTGTAAAGACCGGTGCAGTTTAATTTTTCAATGTGTGTTTACTCTATTGTACCTTAACCACATTCCTGGTAAATTTGTAACTCCTACAAGAGGGTTGTTGAGACAAGGAAATCTCTTATCTCCTTATCTTTTCCTAATATGTATGAAGGTTTTTTAGACTTCTGATAGCTAAAGAACAAACTAAACGTATAATTGGCATCGAAATATCCAAGCATAGTAAATCAGTTTCTCATCTTCTCTTAGCAGATGATTGTCTCATTAAAGCCCATCTGGCAAACTGTAAAAATCCGTGAGACATTATTAGTCAATGTTGCATCCGGGTAATTAATACAAATTTCAAAATCAGACAATTTCTTAAGTAATAACATTCATTTTAGACATCAGAGAATCATGATTAGGTTACTAAAAATTAGGAAAATAATTATTTGAGACTATTATTTAGGAGCTCCACTTTTCATTTTCATTGATAGATCAAAGATAAAAACTATTGACAAAATTGTTCAAATATGGAAACCAAAATCCATGGATGGCAGAGCAAAACTCTAGTACAGGAGTAAGCTGATACTAAATAAATATGTCCTCTCTAATCTACCAATATACCAAATGCATTGCTTTCTATTACCAAAGAAAATAACACATAAAATCAATGCAATCCAAAGAGAATCAATGCAATCCAAAGAGATTTCTGGTGGGAAAACAGAACAATACAAAAGGTGTTTATTTGAAAGGGCGAGATTTTCTTTGTGAACCAATAAAATTAGGAAGTCTAAGTTTCAAAGAAACAAACAAAATAAACTTGGAGATTGGCAACTCAACAGAACTCTCCGAGGGCCCCAATATTAAAGGATAAATACTTTAGGCAAACGACAGTTTTGCATGCTAAGAAAACAATGAATCCTGGATTTGGATGTGTACTATGTAGGGGATTTCTATGATTCACAAGTACAATTGTATGAAGGGTAGGTGATGGTAATTCAATTCATGTATGGACAAACAATTAGATACCTTGTATTGAAAACAACCATTTATCCTTCTGCGGTGCTCAAGTAAACTCCTTAACACTTGTATTTGAGTTACTAGTGGAATGAGGGAAAAGTTAACAATAACTTTCCCATAAATGTTGCTGAAAAAACTCTAAGCATTAGAATTTTCACTGACAATGATGGTATGATAAAGCAAGATAGGTTAATACAACTACTAACTTTAACTGGGGAATTCTATGTTAATTCCATGTACCAAAAGTTATAAAACCCCGCCATAAAAATATTTATTTTTGCAAATGCATCTTTCTGGAAACTAAGTATGTCTTAAAGAATTAAAAATTTTGTATGAAAATGTATTCATAGTGCATTGCCAGTTAGAGAAAATTAGGGCAACAAATAAAAGATATGGACATGCATTTTATTTTCTGGGGACACTACTACGAATCTCTAAAACATTTTTTCTTCGATTCCTCTTATGCCAAGTGTGTTTGGATGCTTCCCTCTAGCATGCTCGCAAAAATGAAATAAATTTTTCCTTTTCAATTACGTATTCAGACTGGATTGCAGGGATAAGTGAGAACATATACATACAAATAATGGCCACTAAATGTTGGTTAATTTGGAAATAAAGATGCCCAAAAATCTTTCAGTCCAAATCAACTACCAGTTTGCAATCTGCTGTAGCAATTTAGATAATTTGAACTTCTGATCTCCTCATGTGATATCTGCAGATGATAAATTGACAAACATGGATAATTCTGGATTTGTTTCTAGAGAAAAAACTGCTCTTGCAATTAATCAAAAATGTTCAAGACTAATAATAAACCAGTTAAAAGTTAATTTTGATGCTTCTTGGGTTGACTGAATCTCTCTTGCTGGTATGACCTAATTCACCGTTCTGATATTGGTGCAGCTGTCCAAGCTGAATCTGGGATCTTCAATACCACTGGGGCAAAAGAAGTAGAAGCTCTGAGCTTGTTAAAAGCAACACAATGGGTAAAAAGCACAAACATAAATCAATTTTGTACACCTAACATTGACAACACGATTGAGATAACAAAACTTGCGAGTTCGACCGAGTGATGCACTAACACCTAGCGAGTTTCCTTCATTCTCTAGCCAGAGAGTTTGTTGCATCAATATCAGACCTATAAATAAACTTAAAACCTAAAAAAGGTGAGCAGTCTGCTAAGGTTTGAGTGTCTTGCTGTATGATGCTCTTCCATTACCAATCTATTGCTGAGGTACATTTCATTTCGTATGATAATACTATGCTGACACACAAGACTATCCCTCTTCCCGTGAGATTCGTGGGGACTACTTTATGACGAGGACGACCGCCCGGATGGGGTTTACTGCACAAGGCCCATACTCCACCGATATTGTTCCCACTTAGCCACTTTGGTCATCCAGCAGTATTGGGTTTTTAATGAACACCGCTGCGGTCATCCAACATCATCTTTCCAGGAGGTCACCCATCTCTGGGTTACTCGTGGCCGAGCATGCTTAACTGTATAGTTTTCTGCCAACTACGGAACTAATTGTGCTGAAAAGGCTTCGGTTTTAGGAAATGACAAACCATTACCTATATTCCAATCGGGATATGAAAATACCACCACCTTAAATTGGAGTCGTCCTATGCTCTGAAATATATATACAAGCCCTAGATTTCTAACGTTCCCTATCACTCATGAGACCAGTACCTGGCCCAACCCGTTCAATGTACTCTCACACCCTTGATAGTGACCCATCGTCATCTCTGATACCATTTGTAATAACCCAACCCTCCATTGATATTGACCCCATTTAGACACTGCGCTCATCTGAAAGTATGAGATTCTCAACGGTCACCGCTGAATTCATCTAACAACATCTTCCCAGGAGGTCACCCATCAATAAATTACTCCTGCTCGAGCACGCTTAACTGCAGCGTTTTCTGCCTACTCTGGAGCCAATTGTTCTGATTAGAGCTCGATGTTAGGAAAGCACAAACCATTACTTATATTCGGATCGAAGAAACCTACCTGTCGAATTGTAATAACTCTGCAGTTAAGTGTGCTCAGGTGGGATTAATCCATGAAAGAGTGACCTCCCGGAAAGATTCTGCTCGATGAACATAGCGTGCCCATTGAAAATCCGCAATGCCGGATGACCGCAATAGCTAAGTGGGGACAGTATCAGTGGAGGTTAAGGTCATTACAAATGGTATTAAAGACTTTGAATGTTCAACTGTCGAGGGTAAAAGAATATGCTGGACTGGTTGGGTCAGGTACTGGTCTCATGAGGGGTAGGAAACGTCGGAGATATGAGCTTGAATGGCTTCTGGAGCCGAGGAAGGCTCCAATTTAAGGTGGTGGTATTATAATACCCTAATTCAGCAGGTAGGGTTTGCCAAATGAAATTTAGGTAATGGTTTATCCTTTCCCAACACCAAGGTATTTTCAGCATAATTGGCTCCAGAGTTGGAAACGCTCAGCAGTTAAGTGTTCTTGGGTGAGAGTAATCCATGGATTGGTGACCTCCCGAGAAGTTGCCGCTGGATAACCGTAGCGGTGCCCGTTAAAAACCCCATACTACTAGATAAGCGCAATGGCTAAGTGGGGACAATATCGATGGAGGGTTGGGTCCGACCCGGATCAAACCCTTATGGGATTCCGAACTCAAGGCTTTACGGGTCGGAACGAGACTTATGCATATATTTGTCCTTAATTAACTTTCATGGAAAACATAATTGAACTTTTAAATAAAATGAATTTAAGCATATGAATCTACTAAACATCGTTCATAAAATTTTCCATTAAATATTTTTTTAATCAAGTTACATTTCAAGCAATACAAGAATATAATGAAATCATTAAGCTAACTTCTTAATTTACACTTCCACCCTCCGTGAAATCTGCAAGAATGTCAATTGGGGTGAGATGACAACTCAGTAGAACACATTCCCATTCTCAAAAGATGCATAGCAATATCAATGAACCAAAGTAAACATACAACAAAAGTATACGGCATGCTTTCGAGGAGTTAATAATATATATCCAACAAACAAGATAAAAATATCAATAACACTTCCAATTGTTGATGGGGCAAAATGATTTGTTGGGTTTTTAGGAAAGTGAAGAGATGACCGTGCGGACGTGACTCCTCGGCCGAGCAAACTGCTTAACCTCAAACAGATGCACTACACAGGAGTGTTTTGAGTTCGAGAGATCAATCTGTAAGACTCCAGCCTAAACCAAGACAATGGTCGTTCTAGAGTAAATTCGGTCACAAAGAGGGAAGAGGGTCGATCTGTAAGAGGGAAGCAGAGAAGTGTGTGAGATCAATGATGATCAAGGATTGTGGATGTGTTGTGTATTCTACGTGAAGAAATAAGATAAGTTCTGATTGATTGAATTTGCTATGTTGAGAGTGATTGCTCAGACGAGAATTCTTGTGTTAATTCCCGTATGTCTGTTGTCTTTCAATCATGAATCCAGAAAATTTATTTATATTGCCAGAATGTAGACACATTAGTGTGACGGTTGCTTGAGTAAAAGAGTGGGAAAATGAGAGATCGTGGTTTAACCAGTTCCATGTCGTGCGGAGACTTGGTTGATCGTCCATCCACTACTTTACTAACTTCCTCAACCGCTTGCACGACTTACTCACATCTCTCATCGTGGGTGTACACACGTGCCGTAGGCCACCAGACCAAAACCCTAGAAAATATCCCCCTATGTGAGATGATTGATGTCTCATGATTATGGAGTCTGCAGGGCAGACGTGTATTTAATTAGTCAGTTGTTAACTTGACTAGACGATGAGTCTTAGTTTTGCTGAGTCGAGCATCATTGACGAAATGCTCTATAATTCATGGATTAAGCATGTTTGTATAGTTCTCGAATGTTGATAATTGAATCAAATATTGATAATGAGCAAATATTGTTCGTCTGAGCAAATATTGCTCGTTCGGAGAATTAAATCTCATTTGATGAATTGTTGAATATTGATAGTTGAATCAGTATTCCTAATCTGAGCAAATATTGCTCGTTTGATGATTATTGGTAGCGCGACCAAATAAAATATTAATCTAAAGTATCGGTATCTGGACCAAATACAATTAATTAAAATGTTGATTGCTGGATCAACATAAAAATATTGGTGTTTGAACCTGTTCATAATTATGCTTTGTAGAGCATTTGGTTCGAAACCCTAATTTTGCTCGATTGCTGATCAATTGATGATTTACTAAAGATCAATGAGTGAGAGGGACCGGCTACATGGGCTGATGGGCATACCATGTAGCGCCCAGATGCTCGAATGAACAAACATCAAAGTCCTTTGTAGACCAGTTGGTGAAAGAATGATTAAATGCTGGTTTAATCATTTATTAAAAATAGTGCTCGTCTGAGCGTTAGGTAATAAAACCTAAATTATGGAGAGATGAGAGACCGACCAAGGGGTATGAAAACCGGCCCTGGTGGTCTTGGGACCATCTGACGGTCGTTTGATCAAATTCCAAGTTGTTTGGAAAGAGTTTGAACCTAATATGAGCAAATTAGGTCAAAATTTTGAAAATATGTGGACCGGCTCCTTGAGAATCCAAATGCCCTACCTTGGTAGGTCAAGGTAACATGCCCATGTCACCATGTTGCTCGTGGCTCAATCTTGAGAATTTTGATATTTTCTGACGAGCGTTCGAGCAATATTTCGGATTTTCAGAAAAGTTTGATCTTGACTGAAACTCTTGGTTTTGCTCGAATGAGCAAGTAAAACTTTGCTCGCGCGGTCGATATTTTGAGAATATTAAAATAATGATATTTTAATATTTGCCGTAAAGAACCCGGACGGTCGTGTGACCATTTGTCTTTTTTGGATTTTGATAGTTTGAGCAATATTTGAGAAATATGGAAAAAAAATTAAGTTTTTGCTCAAACGAAGGAGTTTCATGAGATGAAGGAAGAAATAATAATAAAATAATGAATTAGAGAAGTATGGGACCGGCCACGGCTAGGGCATGGCCGGACGGCTAGTAGGCCCGGTCCCGTGACACTTTTCCCTATTTTATATTATTTTTCATCGTGTGAGGAAATATGGAGAAACTAGGATTTTCGCTCGAACGAGGAAGTTTGCTCGAATAAAGGAGTTTTCATGAGATTAAGGAAGAAATAATAATAAAATAAGGAATTAGAGAAGTGTGGGACCGGCCACGGGTAGGGCATGGCCGGCCGGCTAGTAGGACCCGTCCCGTGACATTTTTCCCTATTTTATATTATTTTTCATCATGTGAGGAAATATGGAGAAACTAGGAGTTTCGATCGAACGAGGAAGTTTGCTCGAATGAAGGAGTTTTCATGAGATTAGGAAAAATAATAAAATAAGATAAAATAAAAGGGAGAGGCGTGGGACCGGATGTCCGGTGGGCCCGGTCCCCTAAGCGCCTCTCTATTATTTTATTATTATTTTTCTTCCCTATTTTGTATAGGTTTCCTCGTTCGTCCATATTTTTCACTGTTCGTTCGGGTGCTCATTCTTGCATTTGGGTGCTCATTCGTGCATTATTGTTAAGTACACTCGCACCATTTTTTCGGGGCTTACTCGGTGGTGGCCCAGATGCCCGTACGTTGAATATTTATTACTAACACATGAAATTCTGCTGGTAAAAGCCATGAATTGAAGTAACGAAATATTATGATGAATCGTAGAAAATTTTCTAGGAGTTCAATTGATGAATCTTGCGACTAGAAATAATTAATTGATTAATTGATGGCTCTATACTAGCAGGCAAGCTGTCTAGGAGCATTATGATTATTCGAGAATTGAGCGATATGAGCTAGTTGAAGCGTCATATTTATTATGTATAGTCAGGGAAAACATTGTTACATCCTGAAGACGTTATCGCTCTATACTAGCAGACAATCTGTTTAGGAGCCGTCCAATCATTAAGATTCTATACATATGTATTCTATATAGTGAGGGAAAACATTGTTACATCCTGAAGACGTTATCGCTCTATACTAGCAGGCAAGCTATCTAGGAGTCGTCCAATCGTTTTCGATTCTATATAGAAGTGAATACTGAAATTGCTCAGTTGATGAAATATGTCGTGGTCTCAATTGAGAGACTGCATATTCATGCGTACTCTAAGAGACTGTACACTCAGTCAGAGATTATCGTGGTATGAGCTTATATGCTTAAACGAGAGACATGAATCTCAATACTCGTCTGATTGCTGGATCAGGAATATGCAAGATTATGATTTTAGCCTTTGTCAAAAATCCACCATCAACACCAACAAATCGTTCAATTTATATTTCAATGCATGAGTTCATAATACCAATAATATTTCCAACAAACCATTCAATTTATATTTTAATGCATAAGTTCACATAACCAATAATATTTCTAAAAAATCATCCAATTTAGGATTCAACACGTCAATTCGCAACACCGTTAATTTTCCAACAATTCATTCATTCAAATTTCAACATATGAATTCATAGTATGAACGTCATTAGTTCGTACGCCTACCTACCGTTTCCCTCGGCACGGACATCCGCTATCGATGGATCATGGGATTATTATCCTAAATGTTCTTTGAAATCATTACCCATTCTCTCTCGGGAGTCGTGACCCACCGTTAGCATGAAACCAAGTTCCATCTAACGAAAAAAATATTAACTTAATTCATTTTTGTAAATCATTTTTACAAAAAATTCTAGCAAATCATGACACATAAACATACGACAAACAACATATATTTCTTTTAAGCATTTAAGTAAACAAACGATGTGCAGAATATTATATTATGTGTTTCATAATGATAACTTAATCTGACTGTCTTCAAATTCTAGATGAACATTCCTGACACATTTATCTATGACATATCTAAAATTTACATCAAACCAATGGCTTTAATAAAATATATTAGCTTAACAGTATGGACCTAAAAACTAGGAAGATTACATCATGTTACCGAAATATTCATAGTAAATTCATAATAATCTGAAATTGAAAAATATCCAAAGAACAATGAAAGATAGGATAAAAATCTACAACTTTGGTTAAGACCTCACATCATTCTTAAATTATCAAGATTTCGGGAACACATTCAAGAACAACCAAAACCAAACAGTCTAGAAATCTCATAAATCAACATCTAAGTTCAAACATACATTCATCGTTGAATACATAGTGAATTATCCTCAAATTTTAAACATGACTACCTAAGAATGTTATATACTAACACATTAAAGTTGATCATCAATTAGAGAGTTAATAATGATTTTTCCTTTCCTAACACAGAGTCCTTTTCATCACAATTAGCTCCAGAGTAAAAATAGTTAAGCGTGCTTGGGCGGAAGTAATCCAGGGATGGGTGACCTACTATGAAGTCGCTGCTGGATAACCGTAGTGGCGCATGTCAAAAAAACCACATTATTGGATGACTGTAGTGGGTAAGTAAGGACAATATCCGTGGAGGGTCGGGTTATTACATATGGTATTAGAGCCAACAACGGGTCACCTATCGAGGGGGAGAAAGTATACTGGATGGATTGGGTCAGTTAGTGGTTTCATGTGGGACAGGAAACGCCAGAGATCGAGGCTTGAAAAATATTTCAGAGTCGAGGACCGCTCCAATTTAAGGTGATGGCATTGTAATACCCCATTTCGGCAGGTAGCATTCGCCGAATAAAAAATAAATAACGGTATGTCCTTTCCTAATACCGAGGCCTTTTCAACATAATTGACTTAAGATTTGGCAACAATCTTTGCAGTTATGCGTGTTAGGGAGAGAATAATCCAGGGATGGGTGACCTTCTGAGAAGTTGTAGCCGAATAACCGTAGTGGTGCCTATTTAAAACCCTACACTGCTGGATAACCGCAATGGCTAAGTGGGACAGTATCGATGGATGGTCGGGTCAATACAGAAGAGAATCCAAAAATAATAGAACTAATAAATAGGAAAGATATATCCAATAACCAGTTACAGAACTTTATATACCCTTTTTCCGTTTGCGAACTAGATCTTTAATTTTGAATAGAGAATTATTATAAAAGTCATTCTTTTAAAGGATATATATTCAAAATTATTTTTGCAAGAGTGTTAGTTTCCCATTAACAACATTGTTAGAGCATTGATCGGTCGAACTCAAAAGTGTTGCTATCTCAAGCTTGTTGTTAACTTTAGTTGTTAAAACTATATCTTGATTTCTAGTCTACAATTAGTTAAGTCTCGTATTAGGATAGAAGATGTAGTTGAGAAATGGACATCACGGCAGTCATCATTGCGTTCTACCGTTTGAAGACGAAGATCAACCAAAGCTTTTGGATAATTTCCTCAACAAAAGGTAAGTGAAGAAAACTGAACCACTTATTTCTCAAGTTATATCTACCTTTCTATCTTTGAGGCGTTGTCGCGTAACTAATTAGACTATCGTATGCATATCAAGAATTTGGAGTCAAGATTCTTCTTGTAATTAGTACTCGAAATATGACTAAGCTTTGTTAGAGCATAGCTCGGTTGAACTCACCAAGCGTTGGTATGTTAAGTTTGATTGTCATATTTTAGTGTATCAAAACTCATCTAAAGTCGCTTGATTATATACTAGAGTCAACTTCATTTAGGTTAGCCTAGAAAGTCTAGGAATGTTGAGAAATACAAGTATTACTCTGAAGACCTGAAGAATGTGAAGAAGTAACGAACTACAACACCGACATCATCCTTCCACTTGAAGTTAGTAATATTGGCTTGAACTATTTCATTCCTAACGTATCATTCAAGTCGTGCTATATTGAAAACATAACTGCGAAGCTGTATATACTGTACATATTGTATAATACTCTAGTGATGTGACATGGTCATATTTGTATGATTATAGTATTAGGGAATTAGACTACGAAGTATAACGCCTATCTTTTGAACTTCGTAGATATGACATCAACATAATCTTGTATATACTGTTGTGATTATGTGAATGGGTTATGGTGAAGATTTCATCCTAGTAAACAATTTTTTACATTCATTTAAAGGAAGTACATTCATGAACTTGTTTTGTGAATCGAAAGGGAAATCATTAGGCTTATTGGTTCGGCTATTCATTGCAAATATTTGGATGACCAATATGTGTGAGATGGTAGTTTCGATCTTAACCTTGGTTATGTATCTTGGTATAACTAATCACAACGCCTGACTTATGATTTGGTATGAATAGTTTTTATTAATTGGTGTAACCGATCCTAAGTAATCACCATGTGATGTTATGATCTATCTTTGTAATTGGTGTGACCGATCACAAGTGTTGTGTAATCGATCCTTGTAATTGGTAACCGGTCCTGGTAACTGGTGTAACCGATCACAAGCAATACAATGGGAATATGGAACCGATCCCGGTAACTGATGTAACCGGTCCTGGTAACTTGTGTGACCGATCACAAGTATTCAATATTAAGGTATAACTGATCCTAGTGATTGGAATACAGGTAAACCAATTCTAAACTTTTTTGGAAATGTGGTATAACCGATTCCTAGAATGTAAATCCATGTAAATATGAATAAGGATTTACAGTGAAGAGATGTCAACGTACTTTGAACACGTACAGTAGCTCTTGTAATTTTTTGTTCAAAGATATTCTTCAGTACTCAAGGAGATCCTGTGCTGAGATAAATTAAGAATCTTTTAAATAAGGTTTTTGGTTTTATATGCTTTAATTACCAGCAATTAAATGCATATCTCTAGAGAATAAAAATTAGTAATGTACATTTACTAATTGGAGATTTTCTATTGAGAGATTTCAGAAATTTTGGACAAGCATTTATTGGAATTAGGAAAACCGAATTTTGCCATTCATTGCATATCTTGAGAATATTTCGGTTTTGGAAATTCCTTGATGTCCAAACACCTTTGGTCTATAAATACCTAAGTTTGCATTTCTAGCAAACTATCCTAAGAGCCAGGCAAACTTCATTTCTTGTTGTTTTTGGTGGAGCTGTCTATTCGGAGAGGAAAATATCCTAATTAGGTGAAATCTCTTACGACCGCTCGTTTAAAAACTTTTGTGAGATCAAGAATCTCTACGAGTACCGTTAGTGGGAAACTAGATAATTGCAGTGTTATTAGTTTTCGATTGATTTGATTGACTAACGGTTGTTGAAACTTTGATTGCACCTAGTTTGTTTATTCTTGAGAATCTTCTCTTCTGATATAAGATTCACTCAAACTAGATCGAAGTATCGACGGGATCTTTAGAACTGTTGTTAGATCTAAATACATCTTGTTATAATCCATTGTTAACAGACTCCGTTCTGTGTGTGATTGATCACAAGAGATTCAAGTGGTGTTGTGCAGGTTATTATTGAAGATTAAAAAAGATTTGAAGACGAAAAAGATTTCTTATTAGTTCTGATGTCTTTGTGTGTGCAAAAACCTTGATCGGCTGGGATCCAACTAGAATCATATTTATTCGATTGATTAGTTGCGTGAGATCGACATCACTTTATAGTTTCTCATTGATATCTATACTGATTAATTGCGAAACTAAACTTAACTACTTTGGTAGTTGTTGGATAGATTGATCTAACCAGGGAAAGGAGTTTATTAGATTAAACGGAAGTGCCTTTGCGTATGACTTGAGATATCTTTATCTTGGAAAGAATCAATAGAGTTGTTACCATACAGGTTCGTAGTTCCCTTACTGTTTTGAATACGATCCAAAGGAATTGTACCAGTGCGTGACCTTCGAAGTCGGATGTGCAGGGATACTGAGGAAACTAAGTGAACTAGGGGTAGTTGCTTGGTCTCAGCTATACGAAGTTGGTGTAGATTTTGTATAACGGCTTAATTATGAGAGTATTCAACTCTGGACTAGGTCCCGGGGTTTTTCTGCATTTGCAGTTTTCCTCGTTAACAAAATCTTGTTGTGTGATTTATTTTTGTTTTCCGCAATTATATTTGTTTATATAATTTAAAGTAAATTGCACTTTACGTTAACTCCGATATATTTGATATTGATCCTATAGAGTTTGGTTAAGTCCGAACCTATTATCAAGTATCACACTTTGGTAGTCGTATTGTCTCGATCTCGTATCCATAGACAATCACACAAAGTGTGACTACCAAAGTTGTTGTATTGTCTTGACTTTGTCTATAGACGATCACACATGGTAAGAGGACTTATAGGTTTAAATAAAAAGATTGTGGTGTATTTGGGTACCCTCGTCTTTTCAATTGGTATCAGAGCGGGTAAACACGAAAAGATCTAACAATCTGTGTTTGGTGCGATCCAACCTATGAGAATTGAATCTAATGGGTGATTCAGTTAACGTAGTAGCAGGATTTGACTACTTCAAAGACTCGTGGTGGAAGACACGAATGAAGTATATGATACTCTTGTTCCTAAATTTGTTAGGAAGTGGGATTATGACTATGTATGTCGTGATCGACTTACATAATCCTTCGGTTATCATAGAATTATATCTCATGGCATTGAATACTAACTAGTTTAGTAACAATGATACAACATTCTATGGATCTTGAAAATGCATAAGATTCCACGTAAGATTTTCCTTTGTATGAACCATGACTACCTTGTTCTTGAAAAATCTGGGATCTTAAATATATTTTGGATTGGTTACCCAAATATATATATGTACATTTTCAGATTGAAGACTGTCAATGTATCGCTGGTTAGGATGCGATTTTGGAATCTTTGTGATTATACATAAAAAAAATTCAGTTAATAATTCTATTAACAATGGAATGCTTCGTACACCCCACAACTGTTTTAATGAAGCAAGTGATCTTTTAAGGTATTACTGGATTTGTGATTCTAAAGATATTTTTTATAAATATCTTGTTATGTTCAATTATGTTATTGTAAACTCTATTGGAAAATTCTTGAATGAATTTCAAAAATTATCTTTTGGTAATTATAGAGTTAACAAATACTCGGACATAAACATAGAATTGATCCATAATACAGATTCGGTCCAAAGAAAATTGGTTTTCCAAAAGAAAAACCTAGTTGCAAAATCGGATTTGTTTCCCCACAAATTAAAATTTCCGATTTTGGAAATTTTTCCTAAAACTAGTTATTTACGGAATTTGACATCTTCACTTCCTATAAAAGAAGATTATTTTGTGTTATTTTTACAAACATTCTGGGAGAAATTGTTCGGAACCATAACTAGGGTTTATCATATACCTAAAAATATGAGAAAGAGGAAATCAAGAAATAACAAATCTTTCGATGATCGTGTTAGATATGATAAGATTGACAGGATTAGATTTCCTTACAAAATAGAAGATAAGCATGAACTCACTTCGTTTGTTGACAACTCATGTTTTGAGAAATACAAAACTCTCAAAAGAATAGAGTTTATTGCTGAAAAGAGATTCGATCCAGAAGTCCAAGATAATGATTATGTGAAATTTGTTCAAGATCAAAACTGGGGAAAACTTTTTGATTTTGAAAAATATTCACCTGATTTGGTAAGAACTTTCTATGCTAATATTCACAATATTGATCATAAAAAACTTACCTCTGTCACTCTTGTTGGTTGTGGAATTTACTATGTCGATCGTAAGACGATTTCAAATATCATCAAGTACAATGTGGAATGTAATCACATGATTACCGGAGTTGAAATTGAACATGATACCATTTCATCACGTCTCATTGGAAAAACGATTGACTGGGAAGATGGTAGATTACCAACCAAATATATACCTTTTTACTTAAGGGTTTTCGGAAAACTTGCTATAGCAACTCTATTTGCAAGTACAAGAGATAAGTCGATTTGGAATAAGGATTTCGCAGAACTTGTCTACTTTCTGCTGAAAGAAGATTCACAAATCGATCTATGTGGAACCATTATCAGTCAAATGATCAATATTTCATATTCTATTTCATCTCCAGGTATCAAGAGGCATCTCGGTTTTCCATGTATAATTACCAAAATCTGTGAAGTAATCATGGGAGATGACTTTGATGACATGAGAAGCACTAATGCTGTCTCTAAAAAGACCATAAGTCAAATGATTGGAGGTCAAACTAGAAAACAAATCGTTGAAAGAAAATCACATATTTCTAATAACAAGTCCGAAAATCTTATGGTTCATCTTAAATATCTTGGTAGACAACTAGACTGTATTCATAAACAGTTAGCCTTTGCTGCTCGAAAAAATCCAAAAACTCTGAAAGGTATTCTGAACATTGATGCAGAGTTTGGGAAGGGCAAAGGCAACCAATAATTGGAAATAAAAAAAGAATGTCAAAAAGGACTTGAAGAAAAGGAGTGTCACACTTCTTAAAATCTCATCCAGAAAATAGACATCAATGTTTTTGATTTACTTCAATTATTGTACTAATGGCACGGGGTCGGAAGGGTGTTGGTGTTATGACTAATGCCTTCGTCGTAGTATCGAGTGGATATTCACCAATTTTATTTTTTTAATATGAAGAGAATAATGGATAACCCGTGCCATAATGTCACGATATTCTTGTAAAAATGGTGCATAACTCGTATTTTGACGACATAATTTTTGTTTATATAATTCTTTGTTATTTAGCAAAGACGTGATGCACATGGCCGTCTCTTTGAATGTGAAACATATTTATTAATCAACAGTTGATCCTATAAATTTTCTTGATATCAAAGTAATTATTGTTAAGCAAAGATGGGATGCGCTCACGGTTCCACTCCAAAACTGGTAAAACATGTTATTCGTTGACAAAGTTATTAACTAAATGTATCCCCACAAAAGTTTTGGTATCGGTTTATAAATCCTGGCTTGATTGGGGTATACCCAAATTAATTGAGGTATACCTAATGAGACAAAACCCAAGACATTTAGAAGTAAAATAGGCCACCCCTTAACCATATATTTTCTAAATGGCTAATATACCCTTGTTTAATTAACACTAAAAATTCTGATTAGGTTAATTAATTGAGTTTAGATTAAAATTTTGAAATTATGAATTCAGTAGATTAAACCTTTTTTCTGTCTTATGAGTTCGATTTCGATCAAAAATTTTGGTTTTGAAAATGTGAAAAGTCGGCAAGGTCGACGTTTGAATAAGGTGCCGACTAAGTTCCGCCGACATGGTTGACGTTTGAATCAGGTGACGACTAAGTCTAGCCGGTATGGTCCGCGGATGAAGAAAAAGCCGACTATTTGTTGGCCGGAAGGGTCTTTGGATGAAGAATATGCCGACTATCTTGGGCCAGCTATCTTATGGTCGGCATGCAAATAATTTATAACATTGCCGGATTACTTATAGTCGGCATGCGAATAACTTCCAACATTGCCGGCTGTTGAAAAGTCGGCAATGTAACCTTGCCGACCTGTAGTTATACCCAACAGAAAACATAATATGGGAAGATGTAATTCACTTTATACATGCAATTTTGGTTACTACATTGATTGAAACATAAAATCTAAATCCTTGTCGACGGAATAACGAATGCACTTAAAATGTGCATCAAGCCTTTGAACCCCTAGGCGACCCTAGTGGACGAGTTATAGTCTCGTGAGGGTTTACATAGAGATTTACCCACAAAACCTACACTAAAACCATCAATCTTCGTCGGAGGAATCCGAGTCCCATTCAGCCAACATGAAGTCCAGAGCATACTCGGGAATTTTGGATACCATGAATTGATAGCTTGCATCAAATGCGAATGCTTCCCCCTTTTCCTCCAAGTAGCGTGCTTTGTCGACTTCATGCTTCAACAACAAAACACAAACTTACTTTGTTAGTGGTGTTTAGTAGGAAGATCAAACAACATGGATCACGTAAAATAAACCACAAAAATACTTACAAATTGTTCAATGGACAATCCAAAGTGGCTAGTGTTCAAAATCAGTTTTTGGATAGCTAAATTAACAAGTATCGCATTTTCGATGACTAGGTGCCTATCATGAATTTGTTGAACACTTCTTCCATTAGGATTCCCCAACTCTTGCTTATATTTGTTGTATACCCTAGCCCAAAAGGTTACGACATCCACCCTTACGGAGGACTGCCTTCTAACTCGAATTTCCGCGTACCAAGCTTTGGTGTTTGCCAAATCTTCATTTGAATCAAATGATGCCATTGTTGTTTGTAGAGGTATTAGGAGAGTTAGATGGAGTATTTGATGATATGAGCTTTGGAGAGTATATGCAAATATGTTTGTGTTGTTGTTGTACATAGAACTAGTGTATTTATAGGATAGTGCCCAAATTTGGCCGTTATGGTAGTCAATCAATGCACTTGTACTTGCAAAAATTTGAATTTTGAAATCGCCGGCTAGGTTTTTGTTTCCCAAACATGCCGACTAAGTTTGGCTGGCAGGTTCGTAATTTTCTTACCCTGCCGACCTTATTATGATTTTAGGCATCAGGAGTTCATTTTCTTCTGTATAACAGTCGGGAAGGTATTTGGTCATTAGCGTGCCGGCTGTTATATAGTCGGCAAGATCGTGATTTATAACCATGCCGACCTTATTATAATTTTAGGCATCAGGAGAAGGTATTTTCTGCAACACATAGTCGGCAGGGTCGATAATTTAATACCTTGTCGGCTGTACAATAGTCGGCTAGGTATTAATTTGCTTACCTTGCCGACCCTGGTAACTACACCATTGAAGTTGTCAGGGCCGGCAGTCTGGCAGTTCACAACCTTGCCGGCCCTGGTTTAGTCGGCAATGTAATTAAACAAAACCCTGCCGGCGTAATTATTGAAACTTTACATAGCTAAACAAATCATTCATTCAACAACCAGAAATCCAACATTTGTTTTCCAAAATACCAAAACATGTCCCATAAACCTTAAAAAAAAAACATATGTCCAACAATTAACCTTAATATTTGTCTACCACAACATAAAGAAATAAACTAGAAATGCATTCATTCACGACCACGACCACGACCACGGCCCCGTTTAGCATTATCACCACTACCATTACCATCACCACAGGAACGAGCCCTCTTTTTGTCAGCATTCATCTTGGCTTGTGCTTCCCTCCTGGCCTTTTATTCCCTATTTACTTCAGCATCAGCTTGCTTGAACAATTCATAGGCATCCTCATTGTCAACATTGCTAGCATAGTGAATGTGCTTGGTTTGCTCTTCAATCGACAAAGGCTCTCCTCTGTCTCTCGCGCAACACAAAACCTTCACAAAGGTCTTCAAATGCTCCTTCTATTTTCAATTAAACAACAAACAATTAATAGAATGATTCGATAATGTAATCTTAAAACAGTAAGAGCAACTCTAAAATACTTACAAAGAACTTAAGACTTGTTGCTGGGTCTTTCGCTGCCATCTTCCTCTTACGATCCAATTGTTCAGCAGTCTGTTCCCTAATCACAGTAGGACGAGCCCATCCCAAGTACCACGTCATGTATTTCTCATGAGCTTCATGACCTTCGGTCACCTCGTCCAAAAGACTCGTATCGACTTTACGGTCACGTCTTCCGTTCCAATGATCTTTAACTGGCGCTGGAGCGTAACGGACGTCAATACCTTTTTGGGACGTGCTGCACTCCTCCCTTACCACTTTAAAGGACGGATCAGCATCGAAATGGGGTTCTTCTTGGATGTAACCCAATTGTCGCATTACCTGATGTGGATCGTACATTGAAAATCCATGGGAGAACAACAAGGGACCGTAGTATAATGCAACATCATCTCTCCTTTGGATTAAACCTTGATTTCTAGCATCTCGATACGGATCAAATATTACCTCATCCGCAGTCAATTTGTCCAAGGCGATTCGCATGTTGATAAGCCGATGCGGCATATCCTTATCCTGAGCACCCTTAAAACTGTATCTTTGTCCTCTTGGCTTATCAATCGCAACATTCTCATTCACTTTGACGTAGGAGTTAGCTTTTACTAAAGTAGGGAAGTGCTCATATATCCAAACCTATGCAAACACAAAGTTTAGTAAGAATCTTATCTTACGAGAATTTTGCAAATATAAATGATTTAGACAATAAAATTACCTGGAAGAGACATATATTTCCGTTAACTTGCGCAGTGAGTGCCCTTGAAGCCTTTGTCAACTCATTATTCAAGAAGGCGACCACCGCAGTACCCCAAGAATACTCATGCATCTGATCTAAGGGATCCAATAGTTGCATATACCTGGCGTCGACCAAGCTTCCAGAACTGTCGGGGAAGATACATTTACCCAGGACGTATAGCAAATAAGCTGACGCGGTAGCATTGATTCGCACCAAGTCCACCCTTCCTTCCTTATCAGAGATTTCCTTGGTCCCAGATAATGTATCCCTCAACTTCTTCAGATTAAACTTCTTACTTATATGACCATCCTTCATCACAAGCATAGACTCCGTCTTAATCTTATCCCAACCGAACAAAGTTTTGGTCAATTTGAAGATATCCTCCCAAGAAATGCTATTATCGAAGCCCTCACTGATTGCTTTTCCTTCAACCTCGAGGCCTAGAATTTGATGAGCATTATCGGGAGTTATCACCATCTCACCGAATGGGAATAACATTGTATCATTCTCTCCGTAGAACCTCTCACAGAGTGCAGATACGGTAACTCTATCATACTCAATATTCGAACTCTTCACCGCAGGCCACAACCCGGAGTTCTTGACAATCGCTTGCACCTCGTCACATTCCTTGTCAAGTTCCCAGTTCTTAGTCACTGAACATGAAGCTTGGCGCCTTAAGAGACGGATGGCATGCTTGTGATCCTAAATACCAATAACACAAAATGAAAAGAAATACAAACACTTGACGCAAATTTAAGATAGATACACTTAAATAAAAAACAAAGACGGATTGAGATTACTTACGACAGTATTTTGGATTTCAAATGCCCATGAGTCTTTGTATCCAAAAAGAACATCTCCACCATCTTCTGGGGTCCCTTTCAGAGCCTCACCTGGTTTCAGTTTAACCTTCAAGTGAGGGGGAGGCATGTGGGAATCAGCTGGTTTAGTGATAACCCTTTTTTTTTCGGTTTTACTAGTACTTGCATCTTGGGTTTGTTCCCCAACTTCTTCTTCTTCTTCTTCTTCTTCCTCTTCCTCTTCAACAATTTCATCTTCTCTACCCTTATCTTTATCTCAATTACCATCATCATCATTACCTCCTCCAACAGGTGGCATGTCTTGATCACCACCATCATCATCATCATCATTGTTGCCTCCTTCAGCAGCCGGAGTTCTTTCAACAACACCATCATCATCACCTCTTCTACCAGATGGAATTGATTGGTCTTCATCTGGAGTTTCATCTGAATCATTTGGTTCCGGTGGTGGTTGAGAAACATTCCGTACACGGATCTTGAGCGTTCCTGGCTTAATGAATTCCCCTCGATGTGTTGCAGTCAAGAGTTTGTCACCAACACGAGGAGGTCTTGAAGGAGGAGTAACAGTATTCTTCTTTGCCTTTTGCAACCTGAACAAGAACAATTAAGAAAAAAATCCATAAGTCAGCAGGGTCAACATATGTAACCAATCCGACGGAACAATGGTCGGAAAGATCGACTAATAATAAACATGCCGGCTAAACTATAGTCGGCAGGGTCTTATTCAAATAACCTGCCGGCTTATAACAAATATGAACACAGTAGATACAAGGATTTTCCACATAATTAGTTGGCAAGGTCCATTCCCATACATTTCCGGCTTCAAAATAGCCGGCATGGTGGTATCCAAATACCATTCCGACTTTAGGCATCAGAAACCATTATTTTTAAAACAATCCGCCGGCATGGTATTTGAATTATAACCAACCGACGAAAAAAACTATCGCCGCCAAGCTCCTTGGTTGAATAAATTGCCGACCCTGTAAAAGCAGTTACAGATACTAAACAGCCGGCAAGATCTTCAACCTAAGATCTTGCCGACTAACCCTAAACATGAAAAGTCGGCAAGGTCGTGGAACAAACACCTTGCCGGCTAAATAACTGCAAATTCGAACATTCGATTTTTCTGACCTAATTTGACATGCAAACATGAAATTGAAGTACTGGAGTGAGTTTAAGTAGGCCCTTACTTTCTTAATCGCGTCATTTCTTCTGTTTCAGCGGCGTTGATTTCTTCTTCTTTGACGGTTTTTTTCTTCACTTTCCTTTGAACTAAATTTGCAATTCCAGGATTATATTCATTTGGTTTTCGATTTGCTCCTTTCATACGACTAGCCCTCGGCCGTGGTGGCTCCATGTTTGAAGATTAATCGGAATTTTCGAATCGACGAGTTTCGGTGGTGGGGGATGGAGGAGAGCCGGTAAGGTGTTTGAGGAGGAGAAGAAGAAGAGGAGAAGATGAAATGAAAAAACTGAAACTGATTTAGGAATATGAATTATAAAGGGTAAGGGTAGTATTGTAACTACACCCATTAGGACTCCCCCTTAGCCCTTAAAAAGAGTCCACTTAAAATTGGGTATACCCCAATTAATCGGGGTATACCCAATCAAGCCAGAAATAAATCCTGCAGATAACATTATTTATTTATTTATTTTATATTTTTGATTTTTGAATTTTGATGGAATCAGTTGTGTTGTGGATTTTGAATAACTTGCAGAGCAGCGTGAAGGCAGTACTACAAAAACATAAAGCTCCAATTGAGACATGTATGCTGCTATTATTGTGTACGTGCCATTTGGCTGTGAAAACACTGTTACTCGGTTTGGCTGCTTTTCAAAGGTCCAAATTCAAAAATCCGGTGCTATACGAATGCGAGTCACATGCGTTTGGGAAATAGAAAGAAGAGTTTCGTAATCTATTTTTTTTTAAAAACCTAGTTTTTCCCCTCTTTAATTTATCCTTGCAAGGCTGCTAGACTTCTGTTGCCCCCATCTTCCTCTCTCCTTATCTCAAATAGCAGCAACCACCACTGCCTTCACTTCCAATCTCCGCCAGTCTCTCTTTCTACCACGACCGATGATTTAATGAACTTTTGGGTTGTCTGGAAAACGTCATACTCATGAATCTTCTGCTTCTTCTTAGTAATTTTACTAATAATCAAAATCTTAGATGTTAGTTATGAGTTTGATTATAATTGTTTGTGTACGATTTATTGAATGAAAATTGGTTGAAGGCAGTGTCAAGAAAAATTCAATTTAAGAAGTTAAGGTGTTGTTGATGTTTTTGCTGGTTACGGTAGTGGGTGGTGGACGTGGGGGTTATGGTGGTGCTGATGGTGGTGGAGATTCTGATTATTATTGAGAGAGATGTAACAATAACAGTTGGGTTTGAAATCAAAATTGTGTTTGTCTTCAAAATCCAATTTAATTGAGAGAGATGTAACATTTAATTTCGATTTCAAATCCAATTGAATTGAAAGAATGCCAGTGGTGGTGATGGTGTTGTACGGTAGTGGGGGTGTTAATGGTGATGAAGATGAAGGAAGAAGAGATCTGATGGTGAAGAAGGAACTGAGAAAAGATGGAGGAGAGAATTGTTGCTGTGAAAGAAAGGGAAGCAAATTTAGGGATTTGTGGTTATCAGAAACAAATTTAGGGTTTTAGAAATATATTTGCAAAATAAAATAAAACCGAGTCAAATGGGTCGTTGATCGTGATGATGATAGTGATGGCGATGTACTGGTTTGTCATGAAGGAGGTGATAAAGGTGAAGGAGGAAGAGCTTTCGGTGGAGAACGGAGAAAAGATCGAGGCTAGAATTGTTTCGCTGAAAGTGATTACTGAAGGAGTAGTGTTGTGTTTCGAATTTACCCTTTGATTTGTTATAAATTTACAGGGGTTTTGCTGAAGGTAGAAAGGAAACACAGAGGGTCAAATTGGTCTTTACAGCGTCCGTCCGGACCAAAAATTAGTAGACACCAAACAAATCATTTTCTGTTATATTATAGATAAGGTCTATTTTGAATAAAACTATCATTATTTATGAATAAAATTATTATTTTATAATTTTTCTTGTGATAGTTACCGACTACATAGCCTATGAATGAATGTTCATATTTTTGCTATGTGTATTCGGTTTATGGGATGTCTGATTTCGGTTTTCATTAACCTTAATATTCGATCTCATATGATGTGACCCTTATGGTTTGTGTGGATTTTTGATTTAGCGGAATTAAGTTCTAGCCCATGTTGGTAGGATTTATCAAAGGATCATAAGGTGTTCCGATTGAAACTCATATGTGAAGAGTCACAATATGTTGAATCAATTTCTGTTCACATGAGTTGTGTTGCATAACATATGTGTTTCGGGTTTTCAACTTTTGCTATTGGCACGCATTAGTTAAAACCGATTCACCTTCCTCTGGTAAATGTTGCTTTATTTGTTGTTCTTGCGAGAGGATGACAACACACTGGGGGAGAGTTCTTATTTGAACTTGCGCTTAATGATATATCTTTCTGGGGAGAATAGGCTGCGGAATTTGAGGTAACGAATTTGTCAGTTAATCGTTTTCCTGTTTAAGAAAAGCCTATTTATATTGCATATATTTTGCTTTTGCTTTTGCTTAATAAAATTTCGGTACAATTGATATGTTCCATTATTGTGCATGGATGTGTGTTTGTATGATTCAATTGTTTCCGGTTAAGAAAAAATGTGTCAATTTATTTGGCTTGTTGTTTGGTATCTTCATTATTGTTGGGTATCAAGTGTTTTTGCTTAACGAAATTCAGCACAATTGCGATGCTATAATGTTTATGTTTGTTTCAATTGCTTCCGGTTAAGAAAATAATTGTGCAAGTCAATTTATTTTGGTTTGTATGTATTGTTTATGGCTTAACAAAATACGGGATCATTTGTTTAGTCCAAATCGATTCCGGATAAGAGAAACTAAGTTAATTCTGATCTTAGTTAGATTTATCAAATTGGAGGATTCGGTTATTCAAGTCTAATCTAATGCCTTGACAAGAAAAACTAGTTAACTAACCCAGTGTTTGTCCTGTCTAAAGATAAAGGTCTAAGTTATTGTCTGAATAATTAGAGCCCGATGAGAGAAATAAAGTTAATTTTTATCTTTATTTTGGTCTTATGAAATAAGAGATTGCACATACGCAATCGGTTTAACAAGGGAATTAAGTTTATTAGTCGATTTGTTAAACTATTAGGGAAAATTGCTTCGGGCAATTGTTTCCTTGATAACATATTAAAACTAAATTACTTGTAGTTTCGGTTTTAATATTGGGTATCTAAAGTGGTATGTGAAACCTTCGTGCTTAACTCTTATAGGTTATTTACAAGTCTTTTAGATTTGTAAGATCCTTTGGGTTTGTCCTTTATTTGCTCGAACATTTGTCATTTTGTGACAAAAAGGGGGAGAAATATAGGGAGTAAACAAGTGATTTTCAATAACTAAGGAAAGGAAAATTGTGCTTGAACGTTATATCTAACGAAAGAGTAAAGCATTGACTAAGGGGGAGAAACACATCATATTGTTTTTGTAGTATTTCTAACTACAAAAAAGGGAATAACAAATATGTTAGGATTGAATATTTACCTAGCTTACCTTTAGGAGGAGTAAAAGCTTTTGTTATTCAAATGTCAACAACGGCATTTATTGATTGAATATATGCAGGTTATTGTGCTGTTGAAACTTGGAATCAAGCGTATGTAAAATGAATTCTTTTTTAATTTGTTTATCCATATGTAATAAGAGTTTTGTCACTAAAATTGACAAAGGGGGATATTGTTAGAGCATAGCTTGGATGAACTCACCAAGCATTGGTATGTCAAGTTTGTTTGTCATATTTTAGTGTGTCAAAACTCATCTAAAGTCGCTTGATTATATACTAGAGTCAACTTCGTTTAGGTTAGACTAGAAAGTCTAGGAATGTTGAGACATACAAGTATTACTTTGAAGACCTGAAGAATGTGAAGAAGTAACAAACTACAACAACGACATCATCCTTCCACTTGAGATTAGTAATATTGACTTGAACTGTTTCATTCCTAACGTATCTTTCAAGTCGTGCTATATTGAAAACATAACTGCGAAGCTGTATATACTGTACATATTGTATAATACTCTAGTGATGTGACATGGTCATATTTGTATGATCATAGTATTAAGGAATTAGACTATGAAGTATAACGCCTATCTTTTGAACTTCGTAGATATGACATCGACATAATCTTGTATATACTGTTGTGATTATGTGAATGGGTTATGGTGAATATTTCATCCTAGTAAACAATGTTTTACATTCGTTTAAAGGAAGTACATTCATGAACTTGTTTTGTGAATCGAAAGGGAAATCATTAGGCTTATTGGTTCGGCTATTCATTGCAAATCTTTGGATGATCAATATGTGTGAGATGGTAGAACCGATCTTAACCTTGGTTATGTATCTTGGTATAACTAATCACAATGCCTGACTTATGATTTGGTATGACTAGTTTTTATTAATTGGTGCAACCGATCCTAAGTAATCACCATGTGATGGTATGATCGATCTTTGTAATTGGTGTGACTGATCCTATTAATTGGTGTGACCGATCACAAGTGTTGTGTAATCGATCCTTGTAATTGGTAACCGGTCCTGGTAACTGGTGTGACCGATCCCGGTAACTGATGTAACCGGTCCTGGTAACTTGTGTGACCGATCACAAGAACTTCCATATTAAGGTATATCCGATCCTAGTGATTGGTAGAACCGATTGAACCCATGTATGTGATTTGATATTTGATCAGTCACATGGTTATCTTGGAATACAGGTCAACCAATTCTATTTTTTTTGGAAGTGTGGTATAACCGATTCCTATAATGTAAATCCATGTACATATGAATAAATATTTACTGTGAAGAGATGTCAACATACTTTGAACACGTACAGTAGCTCTTATCATTTATTGTTCAAAGATATTCCTTAGTACTCAAGGAGATCCTGTGCCGAGATAAATTAAGAATCTTTTAATTAAGGGTTTTGGTTTTATATGCTTTAATTACCAGCAATTAAATTCATATCTCTAGAGAATAAAAATTAGTAATGTGCATTTACTAATTGGAGATTTTCTATTGAGAGATTTCAGAAATTTTGGAAAAGCATTTATTGGAATTAGGAAAACCGTATTTTTCCATTAATTGCATATCTTGAGAATATTTTTGGTTTTGAAAATTCTTTGATGTCCAAACATCCTTGGTCTATAAATACATAAGTTTTCATTTCTAGCAAACTATCCTAAGAGCCGGGCAAACTTCATTTCTTGTCGTTTTTGGTGGAGCCGTTTATTCGGAGAGGAAAGTATCCTAATTAGGTGAAATATCTTATGACCGCTCGTTTAAAGACTTCTGTTGGATCAAGAAGCTCTACGAGTACCATTGGTGGGAAACTAGATAATTACAGTGTTATTAGTTTTCGATTGATTTGATTTACTAACGGTTGTTGAAACTTTGATTGCACCTAGTTTGTTTATTCTTGAGAATCTTCTCTTCTGATATAAGATTCACTCAAACTAGATCGAAGTATCGACGGGATCTTTAGAAATGTTTTTAGATCTAAAGACATCTTGTGATAATCTATTCTTAACAGACTCCGTTCTGTGTGTGACTGATCACAAGAGATTCAAGTGGTGTTGTGCAGGTTATTAATGAAGATTAAAGAAGATTTGAAGATGAAGAAGATTTCTTATTAGTTCTCATATATTTGTGTGTGCACAAACCTTGATCGGCTGGGATCCAACTAGAATCGGATTTATTCAATTGATTAGTTGCGTGAGATTGGCATCACTTTATAGTTTCTCGTTGAGATCTATATTGATTGATTGCGAATCTAAACTTAACTACTTTGGTAGTTATTAGATATATTGATCTTCAGCACCATGTGACTTCGTGCATTAAGTTTAAAGATGCTTGGGATATCTTAGAAACCGTATTCGAAGGAGATACCTCAGAGAAAGAAGCTAGGATTCAAAACCTAAATTCTAACTGGAAAAATCTTCGTATGTATGATGAAGATTCGTTTAATGAGTTTAATAAAAAGGTGTCTGGAATTGTTAATGCATCTTATGCGTTAGGGAAGACTATTCCCCAAAAAGGACATTGTGATGAAAATTTTCCTATCTTTACCAGCAAGATACGAGTCTAAGAAACATGTCATCATGGAAGGAAATAACCTTGAAACTTTTTCCAAAAATACCTTAATTGGAAAGTTAAAGATCTTTGATCATGAACTGCAATCCAAATCCAGAAAGGATATTGCGTTCAAGGCACTGAAAAACATGAAAACTGTTAAAAGTGAAAGTGTTGACAACTCTGGGGACAATCTTGTTGATCCTGATTTTTCAGATGAAAATCTTGATAACTCAGTTTCATTGATCACAAGACAGTTTAGAGAAATTCTTAGGAAGTGAAATAAATAGTTCACCAGAGAAAAGCCTCCAACTTCAGCTAAGCCATATAATCGTATTTCGGTCAAAAACAGAGATTCTAACGATACTGACGATGAGGATATGCCACAGTGCTTCAAGTGTAAAGGATTCAGTCACTTTGCTAATAAGTGCCCAATTGTAATAAATACACTGGCAACAAGAGTCTTGCTACAACGCTTGATGAAACATTTTAGAGCGTAGCTCTGTTGCACCCACCAAGCGTTGGTATGTCAAGTGTAGTTGTCATATTTTAGTATCTAAACTCATCTAGAGTCTCTTGATTAAATACTAGAGTCAACTTATTTTAGGTTAGATTAGAAAGTATTGGAATATTGAGACGTACAAGTATTACTCCGAAGACCTGAAGAAAGTGAGGAAGTAACGACTACAACGAAGACATCATCATTCCTCTTGAGGTTAGTAATATTGACTTGATCTTGTTTCCATTCCTAACGTATCTTCAATTCGGATTATATTGAAAACATAACATGCGAATCTGTATATAAATAATACTCTAGTGGTTAGATTTGGTCATAACATTATGATCAAAGTGTCAAGGAATCTATTGAATTACGAAGTATAAACGCTTATCTTTTGGAACTTCATAAATACGACATCAAAATAATCTTTGTATATAGTCTCTTGATTATGTGTGCATGATATAGGGATGATTTCACCCTAGGAAACAATGTTTTATAACATTTGTTTAAAGGAAGTACATATATGAACTTGTTTCATAATCGAAAGAAAATCATGATTGGTCAGGTTCTTTATTAAATATCTTTTGAATAACCAATATAAGATGACAAGGTAGAACCTATCTTAACTTGTTGAGATTTATGGTATAACCGGTCATAGCCTGTATAATATAGATGTTAGAGCATAGCTCGGTTGAACTCACCAAGCGTTGGTATGTCAAGTTTGGTTGTCATATTTTAGTATCAAAACTCATCTAGAGTCGCTTGATTAAATACTAGAGTCAACTTCGTTTAGGTTACACTAGAAAGTCTAGGAATGTTGATACATACAAGTATTACTCTATAGACCCGAAGAATGTGAAGAAGTAACGAACTACAACGATGACATCATCCTTCCACTTGAGATTAGTAATATTGGCTTGAACTGTTTCATTCCTAACATATCTTTCAAGTCGTGTTATATTGAAAACATAACTGCGAAGCTGTACATATTGTACATATTGTATAATACTCTAGTGATGTGACATGATCATAATAGTATGATCATAGTATTATGGAATTAGACTACGAAGTATAACGCTTATTTTTTGAACTTCGTAGATATGACATCGACATAATCTTGTATATATTGTTATGATTAGGTGAATGGGTTATGGTGAAGATTTCATCCTAGGAAACAATTTTTTACATTTGTTTAAAGGAAGTACATTCATGAACTTGTTTCGTTAATCGAAAGGGAAATCATTAGGCTTATTGGTCCGGCTATTCATTGAAAATCTTTGGATGACCAATATGTGTGAGATGGTAGAACCGATCTTAACTTAGGTAATGTATCTTGGTATAACTAATCATAATGCCTGACTTATGATTTGGTATGACTGATTTTTATTAATTGGTGTAACCGATCCTAAGTAATCACCATGTAATGGTATGATCGATCCTTATAATTGGTGTGACCGATCTTGGTAATTGGTGAGACCGATCATGAGTATGTGTAACCGATCCTTGTAATTGATGTAACCGGTCCTGGTAAATGGTATGACCGATCACAAGTAATACCATGTGTAGATGGAACCGATCCTTGTAACTGGTGTAACCGATCCTAGTAACTGATGTGACCGATCACAAGTGCTTCCATATTTAGGTATAACCGATCCTAGTGATTGGTAAAATCGATTTACCCATGTATGTGATTTGGTATTTGATCAATCACATAGTAGTCTTGTAAAACATGTGAACCAATTCTAAACTTGTATGAAAGTGTGGAATAACCGATTCCAAGAATGCAAATCCATGTAAATACGAAATAAGGATTTGAAGTGAAAAGATATCAACATACTTTGAATACGAACAATAACTCTTAACATTTATTGTTCAAAGATATTCCTTAGTACTCAAGGTGATCCTGTGCCGAAATAAATTAAGAATCTTTTAATTAAGGTTTTGGGTTTTATATGCTTTAATTACCAGCAATTAATGCATATCTCTAGAGAATAAAAATTAGTAATGCGCATTTACTAATTGAAGATTTTCTATTGAGAGATTTCGGAAATATTGGACAAGCATTTATTAGAATTAGGAAAACCGAATTTTGCCATTCATTGCATATCTTGAGAATATTTTCGGTTTTTGAAATTCCTTGGTGTCCAAACATCCTTGGTCTATAAATTTATAGCAAACTATCCTAAGAGCTAGGCAAACTTAATTTCTTGTTGTTTCTGGTGGAGCTGTCTATTCGGAGAGGAAAGTATCCTAATTAGGTGAAATCTCTTACGACCGATCATTTAAAGACTTCCGTGGGATCAAGAAGCTCTACGAGTACCGTTGGTGGGAAACTAGATAATTGCAGTGTTATTAGTTTTCGATTGATTTGATTGACTAACAGTTGTTGAAACTTTGATTGCACCTTGTTTGTTTATTCTTGAGAATCTTATCTTCTGATATGAGATTCAATTAAACTAGATCGAAGTATCGACGGGATCTTTAGAATTTTTGTTAGATCCAAAGACATCTTGTGATAATCCATTGTAAACGGACTCCGTTCTGTGCATGATTGATCACAAGAGATTCAAGTGGTGTTGTGCAGGTTATTGAAGATTAAAGAAGATTTGAAGACGAAGAAGATTTCTTATTGGTTTTCGTATCTTGTGAATTGTGTGCACAAACCTTGATCGGCTGAGATCCAACTAGAATTGGATCTATTCGATTGATTAGTTGCGTGAGATCGGCATTCTCAATATATCTCTTTGAGATTTATTTTGATTGAGTGCGAATCTATAATTGACTATTTCGGTTGTTAAAGTTAGATTGATCTAACCAGACAAAGGAGTTTATTAGATTAAACGGAAGAGATTTTGTCAATGACTCATCTATATCTTGTAGAAAAGATTGATTAGAGTGGTTACCAAACAGATTCTTTCTTTGCTGTTTAAAATATGATCCAAAGGACTTGTTATTCACGTGCGTGACTCTAGAAGTCGAAGGCGCAGGGATACTAAGGGAACTAAGTAGCTATGGGTAGTCTGCTTGGTCTAAACTATACGAAGTTGGTTTATATTTTGTACAATGGCTTAATTCTGAGAGTATTCAAGACAGGACTAGGTCCCGGGGTTTTTCTGCATTTGCGGTTTCCTCGTTAACAAAATCTTGTTGTGTATTTTACTTTGATTTACGCATTATAATTGTTTATTATAATAAAGTAAAATACACATATACGTTAACTCCACATTACTTGATAATGATCCTATAGAGTTTGGTTTTTACCGAACCTATTATCAAGTAACACACTTTGTAGTAGTATTATCTCGATCATGTATCCATAATCAATCACACAAGTTATCTTGTTGTTGTATTGTCTGATCTCGTATCCATAGACAATCACACGAAGTGTGAACCGAATTGTCGTATTGTCTCGACTCTGTCCATAGACGATCACATTCGGTAGAGGACTTATAGGTCGAAACAAAAAGATTGTGGTGTATTTGGGTACCCTCGTCTTTTCAAAATGCAAAAAATATATTTCTACGAGATAATTGGCATTTGATCAAATCTCTAAAAACACTATAGGCTTATTTGATCACATGATTGTGACTCAAGGTTAAAGCCTTAAGTGTTTATGAAAATGAATATTAAGCTTATAAATGCAAATCGGCTAGTTTCAACTAACCACCTTGAACATTATCCTTATACACGGTTCGGTTACGGTTTCACCTAACCAGAGTGTATATCTTGTTTATGTAAATCAGATTCAAAGATTCATCTAACGGTAGATATTGATTGCTTGGTTCCAAAGCTTTCTTAGCTTAAACCTAAAGCAACCCATGATTTGAATGTCTATAAAAGGGGAACTTCAAGCAACTAGGATCTTTGAATCCCGACACTACTTTGCTTGGTGTGTCCTAGGATCGTTGGAATTATGTTTTTCCTTTTCGACATTATATTAATTTGATTCTACACAGGTTTAAACGTATTCTATCTCAGTAGATACGTCCGCTTAATTGTAATCGATTATGAGACTAGTTTCTTGTAGAATTTGTATCTTGAATAACAAGTTCAATCACTTGGCATAATTCCGATTGAATTATTTGGATACGACTATATTGATTTTGGATATTGATTTTTGAGATCATCCAAGTAATCTGCTTAACAATCAGGTTCACGCACCTTGTGTCTATATACATATTGATTGAGTAGAGGTTGAGATATTAACTCTATATACATATTGTCAAGGATCATTAAGTTGGTATACTTGAAATTGTATTAATTTTTGTCTATACAGGTTGTCGAACGAAAAAGTTGTGTGTATTTGGTATCCCATGCGTTTTCAATTACAGTCGTGAGAAAGATGGAGAACGAGACTACCGATTATGGTATGCCAAGAGAGACTTCTTGGACGCATTTTGGACTTCTAAAAGGAAGAAATTTGATCATAATGGGTTCCCTAACCCTAGAAGAGAGGAGACTTGAAGGCCAAACATTGAAGACTATAAAAGAAGACATCTAAAGGCCTAAACAAATATATTACACATTTTTTTTTCATATACCACCTACCTCTAGAGCTCATACCACATCAAACTTAGGGTTTACCCCTTTAGGGGGAACCCATTCTCTTTGTAATTACAGTAGAACTTCGATAAATTAATTACTTCGCTAAAATAATAAAATTCTCCGATCCCAACTAGGTTTGCACAGGATAAATTTTAACTCGATAAATTAATAACTTCACTAAAATAATAATTTTCTCCGGTCCCAAAGGTATTAATTTATCGAAGTTTTACTGTATGAGTAGTTAAACCACTCTCTTTGTAATTATGAGTAGTTAAACCTTCTTTGGTTTAGGATGAATTCAATGTTCAAATGTGAAGTTTTATTAAATCAATTCGTAGTTTGTATCATCATCATTTGTTTTCACTATTCCTAGGGTTAGTGATTGATTTATTAGATAGTTTGGAGTGCAAGCTAGATTAATATATTAATCATTCTAATGCTAGTAGAGAGTTGAGAAACTTGTAATTGTCGTGAATGTCATACATAAGTAGAGAACATGAAACCTTGCAGAGGGATTCTGTGAAGCAATCGTGTGTGAAGACAACACCAGTAAGTGAATCGAGCGTACTGAGTTTAACTGCTGGGATCAAATCTTAATTCACAAAGCCTAAAGCGTTCGATCGAGTTACACCTTGTAAGCGTACCTCAAGGAGGCTCAGTTGGATAGAATATGGTGACTAAGCATATTTGTTATTCGGTGATACAAGGAGTTTTAGGGATAGTTAAGCGTACATGTTGGCTTGCGGTTGGTGATAAATGGTTCTAACGAAGATAGATAAGTATAATGATTCAGTTAACGCTTGGTAACGACGAAGGAATTCTTAATCATATTTCTTTTCTTATTTGTCTTTTTATTCCACTTTAATCAAACAATCCCCCATTTGTGTTTTCCTTTTATTATAGTTTTGCTAATCCAATAACCTATAAATTACATAGCTCTTCATGGGAACGATCCTTACTAATGCTATATTACTAGTTAATTGGTGGGAAATATCTTGAGTAATTTGGGCATTCAAGGTGGGTTTTATCAGCAGTACTGGGACATTGTGAGTAAGGAGATCATCAATCTTGTTCAAGATTTATTCATAAAAGTTGCACTCCTACTACAAATTAGTCATACTTATCAAGTTCTTATACCTAAACCAGAAATTTTCATAAGCAAGGAGAACTAAGGTTTAAAGTTTATGCAACATCTCTTGAAAAATCATTTCTAAGTTGATTACTTCAACCCTGAAGCCTCTTTTACACAAAATCATCTCTCCCTGGCATGTAACCTATGTCCGAGAAAGGGATATTCATGCTAATGTTATTGCTCGGGAAATGGTAGAATATATATAAAAAAATACTGAAGTTTATCTTGGATTGGCGGGAGTCAAGCTTGACATGGCCAAGACATATGATATAGTAGAATGATCCTTTCTGCATCAGTTCTTCTTCAACTGGGGTTCTCTTCAAAATGGTGTCAAATGATTAATATTTGTGTTAGTTCTACTACAATTTCAATCATGATGAATGGTATCCCCATATGGATCAAATCTACCCCACAAGAGGATTAACAAAAGGTGATTATATTTCTCCCAACGTATTTATTCTATGCATGAAAGGTTTTAGTATGTTTATCACTAATGCTACTAAAGAAAATCTTATTGATCTTATCAAGCCAACAAAAACTAGTCTAGAGATATCTCATATGTTTTTTTGACAGATGACTGCATATATACACTTCAGCAAAGGAAACGGAAAACCTAAAAAGTCTAGTATCTTTTTTAGTAAAAATATTAGCAAAGAAGCATGTCAAGAAATCATTAATATGATCAAGATGAAAGAAATGGATTTCAAAAAGATATATTTAGGCGATAAACTCCTTATTCCAAGAAGTAAGACAAGTGTTCTGATTCCTTTGTTCAGAAAATTTAATATAAGCTCCAAGGCTGGCAAGGAAAACTAACCAGTCAAGCTAGTAGGTCCACACAAATCCAAGTTTATCTTAGCAATGGTACACAATATCAAATGGGTATCTTCTAATAAAATAATGGTAAAAATAAGGAATTTCATCTTAAGGCATGGTTTTTTAAGTTTTATTGCAAGACAAGGGGATATCTAGGGTTTAAGGACTCAATTTTTTTCCAATATAGTGACGAGGTGTCGAACTCGCAAAAAAAATAAAAAAATCCTAACTTATCTTTAAACTAACTAGTAGTATACGGACATGCAGGTTCGTTCCCAAGGGAGAGTTGAGCTAAAGTTGTCAATTTAAATTTCTGACTGAAAATAATGCAAAGCAAATAAATGCAAACAATGAGGGTGAGAATGATCAAGGACTCCTTCTTAGCCACAAAACAAGAATCTTATTAATATAGCTAGTTTCTGCAAAGTATACATTATTAATAACCCTAGAATATTTAGTACGCTCAAATATTCCACAAATCTCATAATTTCACCGAACACGGAAGCGCTCGACTACCAGATTCTACTCATTCGATCTACCTAGAAGTACGCTCTTTGGATAAAACTCGCCCAAGTGCTTTAAGTTCCGTGATATAGGCTATTCCTAGTGACAAATACAAAAGCTTGATTCATCTACTAGTGTCAATCTCTACATATGGATATTTAACAAAATACCATCATCAATAACCACATATTACTACTTGTACTAAGAGTCTCTAGACAATTACGGGTCTAAGACTTATTAACTAGCAATAGAACTATCAAACAACCATTCAATTTGAAACTTAAACGATTGTGAAATAATTCATAAACATTATTGGCACGATAGAGAATGAACAACAATAAGACAATTGCAAGAAGCAGGATTTTTAAATATCAATATGAGTTCATGTTCCGGACATTGAAGTTAGCCCTAATGAAATATGCTTAGCTACTGGAGTTCATGATAAAGAAACAAAATTCAAAACCAGACTATGCAAACCAACAAACAACGAATGCAGGAATAAATGTTGTATGGAATGTGTTAGAGCATAGCTTGGTTGAACCCACCAAGCGTTGGTATGTCAAGTCTGGTTGTCATATTTTAGTGAATCAAAACTCATCTAAGAGTCGCTTGATTATGTACTAGAGACAACTTCGTATAGGTTAGACTAGAAAGTCTAGGATTATGAGACATACAAATATTACTCGAAGACTTGAAGAATGTGAAGAAGTAACCAGCTACAACGACGACATCATCCTTCCTCTTAAGGTTAGTAATATTTGACTTGAACTGTTTCATTCCTAACGTATCTTTCAAGTCGTGCTATATTGAAAATATAACTGCGAAGCTGTGAATGATTATACTCTAGTAGTAAGACATGATCACATGATCATAGTGTTAATGAATTAGGATACGAAGTATAACGCTTATCTTTTGAACTTCGTATATATATGACATCGACATAATCGCATGAATGCTATTGTGATTATGTGTATGGGTAAAGGTGAAGATTTCATCCTAGGAAACAATGCTTACATTTGTTTAAAGGAAGTACATTCATGAACTTGTTTTATGAATCGAAAGGGAAATCGCTAGGCTTATTGGTATTGTTATTCATTGCATATCTTTGGATTACCAATATTTGGGAGTTAGTAGAACCGATCATAACTTCTTATGTATCTTGGTATAACTAATCACAGTGCCTGACTTATGATTTGGTATGACTTTTATTAGTGTAACCGATCCTAAGTAATCACCTGAGATGGTATGATCGATATTCGTAATTGGTGTGACCGATCCTAATAATTTGTGTGACCGATCACAAAAGTAATGTGTAATCGATCCTTGTAATTGGCGTAACCTGTACTAGTAATTAGTGTAGCCGATCCTAGTGACTTGTGTAACCGATCACAAGTAATACCATGAGTATATGGTAACCAGTCCTGGTAATTGACGTCACCGATCCTGGTAACTGATGTAACCGGTCCCAGTAACCATATTGAGGTAGAACCGATCCTTTTGTTTGGTAGAACCGTAAACCCATGATTAGTGATTTGATATTTGATCATCACATAGTTGTTTTGGAATACAGATGAACCAATTCTAAATTTGTTTGGAAGTGTGGTATAATCGATTCCAAGATTGTAAATATGAAAACGGATTTACAAAGAAAAGATGTCAACATCCTTTGAACATGATCATTAACTCTTATATTTTATTGTTCAAAGATATTCCTTAATAACTCAAGGAGATCCTGGACCGAAATAAATTAAGAATCTTTTAATTAAGGTTGTTAGTTTTATATGCTTTTAATTACCAGCAATTAAATGCATATCTCTTGAAAATAAAAATTGGTAATATGCATTTACTAATTGGAGATTTTATAGTGAGATTTCGGAAATATTGGTGTTTTGGGGTAAAAACTGATTCTGCTGGAAATGGTAAATTTGGGTGTGCCGCCGAGAAACGAGTCTAAACCCTAAACAAATGCAATGCACGGGAGTAATTTAGATTCGAGAGATCAATCTGTACAATTCTGGCCTAAACCAAGAAATGGCCATTCCAGTCTTGCTTCGGTCACAAAATGAAGGAGAAGGGTTGATCTTAGGGAGGGAAGTGAAGAAGGTGTTGAGATCAGAATAGTTAACTCTGAAGGTGTGGTTGTTTTATGACTTGTGTCAGAATATGGAACTGGCTTGCATAATGTAAGCTATCAGTTCTTGGTGTTTTTCTGGATACTTGTGTTGATAACCGTTGTCGTTGGTTAAAATAGATTGTAAACCTATTTATATAGTCATAGTTGCACGCACCCTGATCTCATAGGAAATGGGAGTAGTTGAGTGATGGAGAAGTGGGATCGTGTGAAAAATGTTGAAAACCACGTCTTACTATGAGGGAAGACGGGTCGGTTTACACCCACTACTTCTCAGCTGCCACTAACTCCCTGCCTTTCCTGACACTTTCTCATAATGGGCGTGTTGCACGCCGCACGCTGTAAACCGACAGACCAATACCCTGATGAACATCCCCCAGTTTGTGACATGTTTGATGTCTCGAGTATTTTATAGAAAATATGTAGCAAGTTGCTGAGTGTGTCTTGCCTAATTATTCTGACCAATCACGCTCAAGCTAGGTGGCGGGTAGTCATGTGTGACGAGCCAAGTCATGATACTTGCCGCAAAGAATAGCATGTGACGCCATTAGGTTAAATAACTAAGTTATTTGTGAAGCCGATACTCACAAAATATCGTATGTATTCGATGCATGTAAAGCATCGCTTTTAAGCAAGCAGCTCAAAATAATCGATGCATGTGAAGCATCATTGTATTGAGCCTGTCTTGGTTGGTCGCGGAACCTAGTGTCTTAAAAAGAGCATGACCGGCCACTTTCAGGAAGCTGCTGGGAGCTATTTATGCATGCCAAAAGGTAGGTCGGTCGGTCCCTATAGGAGAGTGATGGCCGGTAGCCATTTTGACATCCTATTGGTCGGTCCAAGTTAAATCTAGACCGGTTAAATTGGCTATCCAAATTGGATGGATGGGATGATTTGCGGCAGTTATTGATTGCCACTAATTTATTTAAGACTTCTATAAGAAGCGCGGTCAGCCATCTTTGGGCGATCGGTTAGGAGCCATATGGGAAGGCCGCGGCTTGGCCGATTGTTCCTTATGGAAGCGGGGTGGCCGGTGATCATGGCCACATCTTGTTGAACACCAAGAATAGGAGTTTGGTCGGCCGATTCGACTGGTGAAGTTGGGCGGTCGAGATGATTTGTGGCAGTTAATGGCTGCCGTTGATTTAATTTAGGTTTTATAAGCCGTGTGGCCAACCCATTTTGGGCCAACGGTTTTTGGTGTTGGCGGCATGCTGTGGATCATTCGACCAGCAAGCACTATAGTCTGGCCGCTAGTGAGTGTATCCGTGCCTTGTCCGTTGATCGGAATTGAATCTAGGCCGGTCAATTCGGCTGGCGAGTTGGACGGCCGAGATCGTTTTGCGACAGTAATGTAATGCCGCTTAATAAAAATTAGGTTTTTGTAAGTCGTGCGGCCAACTAAGTTTGAGCAATCGGTTAGTGGCTCTATTGGCGAGTTGAAAGGATTCCGACTGGACAAGGCATTAGTGGACCCGCCGGTGTGTATGGTGGTGCTTGTACGACCGTGTTAAGAAGTGGCTAGACTTGATAAATCGAGTGGCCAAAACGTGCGGCCGTGATCGTTTTAAGACTGACATGGGTATCCTATATTAAATTCCTTGAGGAATTAGGTATGTCGACCAGCCAACTTCCAACTTTATTAAAAGTGTGTGTGGCGCATTTAAAGCGATCTGATTGGTCGATGGGAAAGGAGACCGGCAAGCAGCAACATGGAGCGTGGCCAGCCAGCCACAGATGACGCCTGCTGAAGCAAATCGGTCGGCCAAGTGGCGCGGCCATGCCTCCTTTTGCCGCTGCTCTTACTTGCTGCAGTTCCTCTTTATTTCTTGTTTTCTAATTTTTTTGGTAGGATTTTGCTCCTACTAGCTCCATGATGGATCAATTTCCTAGTTTGCCTAGGTTTAGTTTCGACTAATAGGGTTCGAAATATCGGGCAGGGCGCAAAAAACCTAATTTTGTAAATTAATAAAATTAGGTTAGAAAGATTGAATTTTGTGAGCTGACACAAAATCAATCAATTTCTGGTGAATTTTGTGTGTTCATACAAAGTCACTAATTATGTTTCAGAGGGCAGCATAACTTTGCGTGCCTCTAATTGAGTATTTCCATGCATATCTTAATCCTGACACTTTTGGAAATTCATGCTACTCAGTTGCGAGCGGACATTAATTGTCATGTCATGTCATGTCAACATCAAGAGTTCGGCTGGGAAACATAGCATAGAATGAATACTCGGCAGGCTCCGGCATTAGTGAGTAATGCAACTAGGAGCTTAAATACTCATTAGGCTCTATACTAGTGAACAATTCATCTAGGAGCTTGAGTTTCAGTATAATATGAAGAGAGACATAGGCACTCATCAAATTCTATTATATTCTTCAAATTCCTTGCGGAATATAGACATATTAAGGTCTACTACTTCTGATGCCGGGTCAGGTAGACAGACTTTTACAGTTTTCACCCTATACTAAAAACCACCATCAACAATTGGACCCAGCATTTCCAGGAATTATGAAAACCAATTTTGGGTATTTATTGTATATCTTGAGAATATTCGTTTTGGAAATTCCTTGGTGTCCAAACATCCTTGGTCTATAAATACCCAAGTTTGCATTTCTAGCAAACTATCCTAAGAGCCAGGAAAACTTCATCTTTTTGTTGTTTCTGGATGAGCCGTCTATCCGGAGAGGAAAGTAGCCTAATTAGGCGAAATCTCTTACGACTGCTCGTTTAAAGACTTATGTGGGGTCAAGAAGCTCTACGAGTACCGTTGGTGGGAAACTAGATAATTGCTGTTTATTTTAGTTTTCGGTTGATTTGATTGACTAACGGTTGTTGAACTTTGATTGCACCTAGTTTGTTTATTCTTGAGAATCTTCTCTTCTGATATAAGATTCACTCAAACTAGATCGAAGTGTCGACGGGATCTTTAGAAATGTTTGTAGATCTAAAGACATCTTGTGATAATCCATTGTTAACAGACTCTGTTCTGTGCATGATTGATCACAAGAGATTCAAGTGGTGTTGTGCAGGTGTTTATTGAAGATTAAAGAAGATTTGAAGAAAATGAAGATTTCTTATTTGGTTTTTATATCTTTGGGTGTGCACAAACCTTGATCTGCTGGGATCCAACTAGAATAAGATTTATTCGATTGATTAGTTGTGTAAGATCGGTATCACCTTATAGTTTCTTGTTTGAATATATATTGATTGATTGCAAATCTAAACTTTTCTACTTCAGTAGTTGTTGGATAGATTGATCTGACCAGGAAAATGAGTTTATTTGTTAAACAGAAGAGCCTTTGCTTATGACTTGACATATCTTCATCTGAAAGAATCAAGAGAGTTGTTACCAAACAGATTTGTTGTTCGTTTACTGTTTGGAATACGATCCAAAGGAATTGTTCCAGTGCGTGCACTTATTGAATGTCGGAAGCGCAGGGATACTGAAGAAACTAAGCGAACTAGGTTTAGTTGCTTGGTCTCAACTATACGAAGTTGGTTTAGATTTTGTATAACGGCTTAATTTTGAGAGTATTCAATTCTGGACTAGGTCCCGGGGTTTTTCTGCATTTGCGGTTTCCTCGTTAACAAAATCTTGTTGTGTCATTTACTTTTCCTTTCCGCAATTATAATTGTTGTTATTATAATTTAAAGTAAATTACACAAACGTTAACTCCGTATTACTTGATAGTGATCCTATAGAGTTTTGTTAAGTCCGAACTTATTATCAAATAATCACACTTTGATTGTTGTATTGTCTCGATCTCGTATCCATAGACGATCACACAAAGTGTGAATACCGATTTGTTGTATTGTCTCGACTTTGCCCATAGACAATCACTTTTGGTAAGAGGACTTATAGGTGGATAAATTAAAGATTGTGGTGTATTTGGGTACCCTCGTCTTTTCAGAATGGTTGATTGTGGTCGACGGAACAGCAGCTTCGATGATATAAACTGTGGCCTGGTGGTGATGTGATGATCGTGGCGACGCTGCTGGATTGCCATTGTAGCTTGCGATAGAGTTGGTGATGGTGCTGCGGTGGTGTGGTTTGCAGGTATGTAGTGGATGCAAAAGACAGGTGGTGTATGTATGTAGGTGGATAGATGGTGGATATGCAAGTGGTGTATACAATGCAGATGATGATGAACTGTGGCGTGAACTGAATGGAGGGTTCCTCTCTGTGGTGATGAAACAGTCGCAAGGGGGTATGGAATATTTCCTTATGTAGCTTTCTTCCCTTTTTATAACTCTCATACTCCTACGAATTCGAATCGGATTGAAACCCTACTCCAATTTCTTCGTGACTTCTAAAAATGCACCTTAATCTCCTACCATCTTGACTTCTCGGCCAATCTTCAGTTTGAAAAGACGAGGGTAACCAAATACACCACAATCATTTTATTTCAACCTATAAGTCCGGTACCAAGTGTGATCGTCTATGGACAAAGTCGACACAATACGACAACATGATATTCACTTGATAATAGTTACAGTCCGAAACTGATTTACTATAGGATCAATATCAAGTGATTAGGATTAATGCACGAGTGTATTTACTTTATTATAATATAAAACAATTATAATGCAGAAGTAAAGTAAATAACACAACACAAGATTTTGTTAACGAGGAAACCGCAAATGCAGAAAAACCTCGGGACCTAGTCCAGTTTTGAATACTCTCAGAATTAATCCGCTATACAAAATCTAATACTAAATTCGTATAGTTGAGACCAAGCATACTACCCCTAGATACTTAGTTCCCTCAGTATCCCCGCGCCTTCGACTTCTAGAGTCACGCACATGAATTACAAGTCATTTGGATCGTATTCCAAACAGCAAAGGAAGAATTTGTTTGGTAACCACTCTAATCAATCTTGCTAAATATATAGATGAGTCGTTGACAAAGGCTCTTCCGTTTAATCTAATAAACTCTTTTGTCTGGTTAGATCAATCTAACTTTAACTACCTAAATAGTCCAGTATAGATTCACACTCAATCAATATAGATCTCAAATAGAAATATAGAGAATGCCGATCTCACGCAACTAATCAATCAGATCTATCAAAGATAAATTGATTCTAGTTGGATCCCAGCCAATCAAGGTTTGTGCACTAAATCCACAAGATACAAAAACTAATAAGAAATCTTCTTCATCTTCTTCATCTTCTTTTATCTTCGAAACCTGCACAACACCACTTGAATCTCTTGTGATCAATCACGCACAAAACGGAGTCTGTTAATAATGGATTATCACAAGATTTCTTTAGATCTAACAACAGTTCTAAAGATTCCGTCGATACTTTGATCTAGTCTGAGTGAATCTTATATAAGAAGAGAAGATTCTCAAGCATAAACAAACTAGGTGCAATCAAATTTTCAACAACCGTTACTCAATCAAATCATATCGAAAACTAATAACACCGCAATTATTTAGTTTCCCACCAATGGTAAACGAGCGGTCATAAGAGATTTCACCTAATTAGGATACTTTTCTCTTCGAATAGACAGCTCCACCAGAAACAACAAGGGATGAAGTTTGCCTGGCTCTTAGGATAGTTTGATAGAAAGGTAAACTTAGGTATTTATAGACCAAGGATGTTTGGACACCAAGGAATTTCCAAAACCGAAAATATTCTCAAGATATGCAATGAATGCCCAAATTCGGTTTTCATAATTTCAATAAATGTTGGTCCAATATTTCCGAAATCTCTCAATAAAAAATATCCAATTAGTAAATGCACATTACTAATTTTTATTCTCTAGAGCTATGCATTAATTGCTGATAATTAATGCATATAAAACCAAAAACCTTAATTAAAAGATTCTTAATTTATTTCGGCACAGGATCACCTTGAGTACCTAGGAATATCTTTGAACAATAAATGATAAGAGTTAGTTCTCGTGTTCAAAGTATGTTGACATCTTTTTCACTGCAAATCCTTATTTCATATTTACATGGGGAATCGACCGAGTCACGCTCTGCAACTCGGCGACTGAATCCGGCAAAGGATTTTTTTCTCGATCTTCGTTTCAGTACTTCAATCTCATTAATTCAGGTGAGGTTTTGATAATTGGTTCTCATAAATTCTTCAGGTGAATTACTGTTTATAATGATTGCTTTTAGTATAGAAATCTGACTTAAATATGTCGGAGAATTCTAAGTTTCATTCGGATTTTCAGATTTCAAGAAATCTCAGATCTGAAAATACTTCGATTCCACCAAATAATTGTGCTACAGTTTTTATTCCTGATGTGGTAATTGATGAAAGTTTAGAGGAGTGGAAATTCAACTTAATTGGTAAATTGGATCTTGTCAAATTGAAATTAGCTGTTGTTGAAGTGAGTTTAAGAAAACAATGGAATCTTCGGGGTAATTGTCAAATCATCCCAATTGGTAGGGGATTATTTATTATCAAATTAGAGAATGGTGAGGATATGAAATATGTCTATGAAGGATTCTGGGAGATTGAATCTCAAGTTTTGAGACTCAGGTACTGGGAACGAGATTTTAAACCAGAGCTGCAAAAAACTTCTTCTGCTTTTGTATGGGTAGTTTTTCCAGGACTATGTATTGAGTACTGGAAGGAGAACATACTAATGACAATGGGAAGTGCAATTGGAAGACCAATTCGGATTGATGACACAACGTTGAAGAAAGAAATTGGATATTTTGCTAGTATCTTGGTTGAAATAGATTTGTCTAAAGCAATTCCTAATAAGGTTTGGATAAAAACTAAATATGGGAAGTTTGAACAAGAGGTTAGAGTACCTAAGGTTCCTATATTCTGCAATCATTGCAAAATGATTGGGCATTATGTTTCTGAATGTAGAAGTAAGAGAAGAGAACAATCTCAGAAGGAAAAGTCTTAGAATGTTCATCAACAATGGAGATATACTCCTAAGAAAAATCCACAACAAGCTACTGTGGGGTTTGATATTTGTCCACCTCCTCAGAAGGACAGTAACTCACATTTTGAAAAATCTTTAGTACAGGAAGAAGAAATGAATGGTGTAATGATTCCATTTAGTGGTCAGACTGAGGATATTCAAGCAAACACTGTTGGTTTTACTGGTGCTTTAGATTCTACTCAAGATTTTCCTTGTTTGTCTGTTGAAAAACTATTGGAAGTTGGTAATAGTATTCCTTCTATACATCCGGTAACTCCAATAACAGTTGAAGAATCAGTTCAGGTATTTACTGCTCAAGTTTTATCAAATATTAATAATGATATGAAGGAGAATGATGAATGGAAAGATGTTTCTAGTAAAGCTGCTAAGGCAAGAAAGCTTAATATTCACACAGAAGGCACATCTGGTGGTAAGAATTTTGTTTCCCCAAGTAAATTTAATGCTCTGGTAGAAATAGTTGGAAAACAGGAACAAGCTTTCTCTAAAGTTGTTGGTAGACCTACAAAGGAAAAACACAGAAAGTTGCTCCTAATGTAGTAACTAGAAAGCAAGCAAAAATTCAGTTAACAATAACATTGGTGTGGGGAGCTCTATTGCTTCTCAGTATAGAGAATTTGAGAAGAACTCAAGCCAAAGACAAACTTAGAAGTTTAGTTCATCAATTTGGTCCTTCTCTTTTATGGATAACAGAGCCTAAAGTAAGGGATTCTAATAGTATTGTAAAGCAGTTGAAGCTTCCTGGTATGAACCAGATGATTATACATAATTCCAGTGATTCATTGAAGGGTAATATATGGCTTTTTTGGCATTCTTCTTTATCTGCTCCTTTAGTGATTTCTTCTACAAGACAAGCAATCACAGTTCAGGTAGGAGATGTGTTAGTCACAGGCATTCATGCTGCTTGCCTTACATTTGATAGAAGACTTTCGTGGGAAGAACTACTAAATATCAATGAAAGGAATTTACCTTGGTTGGTGTTAGGTGACTTTAATGTGGTATTAACTAGTGAAGAAAAGAAAGGTGGTAGGCCTCCTCTTAGAGTAACAATGCAAGATTTCAGAGACTGCTTAGAATCTTGTAATTTAATTCAAGCCCCTAGAATTGGAGTTCAATTTTCATGGTGTAATAACAGGGTGGGGAAGAAGAGAATTCTGTGTGACTTGGATAAAGCTTTTTACAATTTAAAATAGCTGGAAAAATTTGATAGTTGGGAATACAAAGTGGGTGTTAGAGGCACTTCAGACCATGGTGCATTATTGGGAGGTGTTGCTCAAAATGATAAACCAAAGAATATTCCTTTTAGATATCAACCAGTTTGGACTACTCATCCTAATTTTCTAAGTGTTATACAAGATTCATGGGAGGAAGATTGTGATGGAAATCCAGCATTCTGTTTTATTAGTAAATTGAAAAGATAAAAAGTTATTCTTAAGGAATGGAATTGGGAGGTGTTTGGTGATTTAAGAGTTAAAGTTAAAGCTACAGAGGAGGCTGTTCTTGCTGCTTCATTGGAATCAGATGATGATCCTTAGAACATTGATCTTTTGAATAAATTAGTTACTGCAAGGGGAGTGCATGAATTGGTCTCTCAACAATATAATGAATTAATGAAAGTTAAATCAAGAGTTAAGTGGGTGAAGGAGGGTGGAGCTAATAATGCTTTCTTTCATGCAAATTTAAGAATTAGGAAAGCACAGAATAACATAAATGAATTGGAGAATGCAGATGGCAATCTAGTTACAACTCAAGACCAAATTGCTGATACTCTTGTATCACATTATCAGAAGAAGTTTGAAGAGAAGAATGTTGATTTTGTGGATGAACTTTTTGAGGCTATACCAAAAAATTTAACTGATGATGATAACAATTTTTTGGATGCTATTGCTAGTCAAGAGGAAATTAGGGATGCAGTTTTTGGAATGGATGCAACAGTGCTCCTGGTCCAAATGGATTCCCATGGAGCTTTTACATATTTGCATGGACTGTGGTGGGGACTGAGCTAGTGGAAGCTATTCAATATTGTTGGAGGAACAGATTTATTCCTAAAGGTTTCAATTCTAACTTCTTATTTCTTTTGCCAAAAGTTCAAAGGGCCAAGAAAGCCGAACATTTCAGGCCTATAGGTTTAGCCAATTTCAATTTCAAAATCATAACCAGAATTATCACTACCAGAATTAGTACTGTGATTGGTATAATGATATCAATTCAACAAGGTGCATTTATTAAAGGAAGGAACATACATGATATATTTTTTTTGGCATCTGAGCTTGTGAATGAATTAAATGTTAAAAGAAGGGGTGGAAATGTAGGTCTCAAAATTGATATTACACAAGCATATGACTCATTGAGTTAGAAGTTCTTGTTTGAGGTACTAAGAAGATTTGGATTTTCTAAAATTGGCATTCAATGGCTTAAGAAGATTTTTGAGTCAGCAAAAATTTCTGTTCTTGTAAATGGTGGACCATGTGGTTTCTTTGGAGTAGGGAGGGGACTGAGGCAAGGTGACCCTTTGTCACCAATCATGTTTGTTATAGCTGAAGAAGTACCAAGTAGAAACATTTTAAAATTGGTACAAATGGGTAAGCTTCAACCAATGGTGAATAGGGGTGGATACCAACCAACCCATTTGATGTTTGCTGATGACATCTTTATTTTTTGCAATGGCCACAAAAAAACTTTGGAAAACTTGATTGAATTGTTATGGAAATATCAAATTTCATCTAGTCAAGAAGTGAATAAGGCTAAAAGCAAATGCTTTGTGTGTGTGTGTGTGTGTGTATGTGGGGGGGGGGGCGGGGGGGTGTATCATCTTCAAGACAAAACAGCATTGCAGAGCTAATGCAGATGGAACTATATTCTTTTCCAGATAAATACATAATCCAGGAAGAGTCAAGTCACACCAAGTTTGGGGGATTGTTGAAATGATGCAAAAAATGTTAGCTGGATGGGAAAACTATTAGATTTTTCTGCAAGACTAACTTTGGTGAAGTTTGTATTGTGCAGCATGCCAATTTACAATATGTCAGTTTATAAATGGCCCAAGAGTGTAATTCAAGTGTGTGAAAGAATTATCATAAATTTCTTATGGTCAGGTGACCCTTCTGTGAAGAAATTAGTAATTGTTAAGTGGGATGAAGTAAATGCTCCAGTGGAAGAGGGTGGATTAGGCTTGAGAAGGCTTGAAATTATAAATAAAGCTCTACTAACGAAATTACTTTGGAAAATTGAGAATGAAGATGTGGAATGGGCTCTGTTTATGAGAGTTAAATACAAAGACAAGAATGGTGAGCGGATACAATATCACAACAGTCTTCAATTTGGCCTGGACTTAAATGGGTTATTTATGAAGTACAAGAAGGGAGTAGATGGATTGTTGGTGATGGGAAAAGTATATCAGTATGGAGAGAGAAATGGATAAAAGATTATGCTCTGATTGAAAGGCATGCTGAGGATGAATATATTTTGCAAAATGGTACAATGAAAGTAAGGGACTTAATACAAAATGGAGAATGGTTTATCCCTGAAGCAATGTTACATTATTTTGATGCTAATGAGTTACCAGTTTTGGTGGGTGGAAAGGATAAAAGAATTTGGGCCAAGGATAAAATTGGAAACTTTACTGTGTCAAATGCTACTCAAATGATCAGGAAGAAGTATGCTATAAAAGCTTGGGCTCACCAAGTATGGCAACCTTGTATTCATCCTTACACATCTACAAACTTATGGAAGATACTAAGAGGTTCTTGTGCAACTGAGGAATCAGTAAGAAAGAAAGGTTTTTCAACAGTCTCTAAATGTTATTTGTGTGGCAAGGATCAGGACACAATGGAACATATTCTTTGGCATTGTAAATTTAGTGAAAATGTATGGCATTGGTTGTGTGGGATTTTCTACTGCTCTAGTCCTCTAAGCTTTGAAGAGATACTGAACTTTGCAAAAGGAAAAAGTCCATCCATCAAAGAAGTGTGGTATATATGTTCTTTCAATGTCATGGTAGAATTGTGGTTTACAAGAAATTTTGTGATCTATGATGCTGCTATTCCATCTATGGATAAAATGAAAATGAGAATTAGTAGATGTGCAAAGGAAGGCAGTATCAGAATGAGAGGTAAAATGTGGGGTACTATGTTTAATCTGCATATACTGTTATATTTTGGTATCTCATGGATTAAAGTTCATGCTGTCAGAGTGAAACAATGCTTCTTTACATTTCCTACTCAGAATCAAACATTAATTTGTTGTGATGGAGCTTCTAAAGGGAATCCAAGAATGGCGGGGATTGTTTATTGCCAGAAATCACCATGGTGATTATATGGGTGCAGCTTCAGTTGGTCTGGGGATTGCCACAAATTATTTGGCAGAAGTGATGTCTCTAATTATTGCAGGTGAGTGGGCTGTAACAAAGGGGCTGGTGGAGGTATGCTTTAGTTTGGATTCAAAAGCTGTGATAATGGCCTTCTTGAATGACAAGATACCATGGATAGTACAGAACAGATGGATCAAGATTAGAAGATTCATTCCTGCAATCACATTTAGGCACTCATATAGAGAGATTAACTTTTCTGCTGACAAACTGGCCAAGAGAGGAGTATTGCTTAGCAGAGGTGAAGTGTATTACTTTGAAGTGAAACCTCAGTTTTTAGGTACACTTGAAAATGAAGATGATCTGTATTTTAGATTTTAAACAAATTGTATTTCCTTCTTTAGCTGTTTAGTTGCCTAGGCATGTCTTGGCAACTTTTTGTAAAAAACATTTCTTATATTTTGAGTAATAAATTCATGATTAAGCAAAAAAATATTTACATGGATTTGCTTCTTGGAGTCGGTTATACCACACTTCCAAACAAGTTTAGAATTAGTTTACCAGTATTCCAAGACTACTATGTGATGGTCATACCAAATCACAATGGTTAGTTGTGATCGGTCCTACAAAGTCACATACATGGGTTAGGATCGGTTATACCAATCACTAGGATTGGTTATACCTAAATATGGTACCTACTTGTGATCGGTCACACCAGTCACTAGGATCGGTTACACCAATTACAAGGATCGGTTTCATCTACACATGGTATCTACTTGTGATCGGTCACACCAGTCACTAGGATTGGTTACACCAATTACAAGGATCGATCACACAACACTTATGATCGGTCACACCAAGTACTAGGATCGGTCACACCAATTACAACGATTGATCATACCATCTCATGGTGATTACTTAGGATCGGTTACACCAATTACCAGGACCGGTCATACCAAATCATAAGTCTAGGCATTGTGATCGGTTATACCAAGATACATAACCTGAGTTAAGATCGGTTCTAGCAACTCACACATATTGGTCATCCAAAGATATGCAATGAATAGCTGGACCAATAATCCTATTGATTTTCCTTTCGATTCACGAAACAAAATCATGAATGTACTTCCTTTAAAAAAATGTAAAACATTGTTTCCTATGATGAAATCTTCACCATAACCCATTCACATAATTATAACATTACATACAAGATTATGTCGATGTCATATCTACGAAGTTCAAAAGATAAGCGTTATACTTCGTAGTCTAATTCCTTAATACTATGATCATACTATTATGATCATGTCACATCACTAGAGTATTGTATACAATATATACAGTATATACAGCTTCGCAGTTATGTTTTCAATATAGCACGACTTGAAAGATACGTTAGGAATAAATAAGTTCAAATCAGTATTACTAACCTCAAGTGGAAGGATGATGTCGTCGTTGTATTTCGTTACTTCTTCACATTCTTCAGGTCTTCGGAGTAATACTTGTATGTCTCAACATTCCTAGACTTTGTAGTCTAACCTAAACGAAGTTGAATCTAGTATATAATCAAGCGACTCTAGATTGATACTAAAATATGACAACCAAACTTGACATACCAATGTTTGGTGAGTTCAACCGAGCTATGTCTAACACAGTTATTCACCTGATCTTCAGGGCTTTGTACCAAGCCTAAACCCCTGGCTCTCCCAAAGTTCTGTGTTGTATCAAAACCCTTCAAACAGACCCACAAATCCTTGACCTGATACCTAATTCTCTGCCCCATGTTGGTGTCAAAAACATTCACTAGCCAATGCGAGATACTCCTCGTACCTTGGAGATGTAGATTGGTTACGTTCGCTGGTATCAAATAAAATATTCACAAAACTCTTGTAGTCTCTAAAACTCCTCTGAACCATACACCATTGGCTACCAAATAAATGACAACAAACTCCTCTTCTTTTCTATATTTTCGGAAAGAAACTTCTTCTAATCTTCATGTATTCGAACCCAACCATCTGGTTCTCATTCATCTTCTATTTCATGCCCTAGTTCTTCATGGTTAGCCGTGATAGCCTGATAGGCCTTGGCATAGGCACTGGTTCAGTCACAAAACTTGGCAGCAGAACTGGTTCAAGAGTTTTGTCGAACACTCAGTGTGCGTTCCACCAACTGATGAAGGATGTATAATGGCTGCATATCGGAGGTCACACATCAACTCCTTCCCTGCTGTTCATTTCAAATGCAACTTAAAACCATTCATTCAAAGCTCTAAAATTTGTTCTTCACACAAATAACAATGCAGCAACATCATCTCTAATGGCAGCAAGTCTTCTTCTTGACTGCTTTCTCTCACTAAACCGCTGTCCAAGGCAAACCCATTGCTTAACTCTTCTCACATAACTCATGACTTCCCTTAATCCTTTCAGTTCACTCCCAAGATCAATGACAACAGCTTGGGTTTCTTCTGTGTATTTTCTGGATTAAACTCAACTGGAACATCTTTGTCAACTCATTATTACTGCTTCGTGATGTTTTCGGCTTCTAAAATATGTCATGACCGATCAAACAAAACCCATCAAACTGGGGGTTACCGGCGTGGAGGACTTGGTGCAGAGGTGTTCTTCATGATTGAGCTGGGATGGGAACTGAGTTATGAAAACCTCAACCCAATTCTTTAGTTTTAGGGAGTAAAGTAGAAGCATGTGGCCCTTAACATCATCACGACTGTCTTTAGCAATTCTTAAGTAATAGCAGCTGGCTGCTTTGAGCAAAAATGTGTTAGGTGCTCGAGTAATTTCTGATTTTTGAGCCTTGTGTTCTTCAGCGCTTCAAGTCCGTCAGTATCCAAGACTGCCAAACATCGCTAAGCCTTTGATTCTCTTCTTTCTTGTCACATGACTCCAAAACACCTACAAAATGAAAACAAAGCGTAATATACAAAAATACAAGAGAAAATAGCTAAGAATTGCATACGAAATTGATACTCAAATGATGTATTTTAGGCACTTATCATATAGCTATGCCTACAAAGTTAGCGTGGAGCCTGCTAAATGAACCTTAATCAATATGGGTTAAAATCCTAAAGCAAACTATTTCATCAATAAAGATCCCCTCTCTTCTGAATATACTACCAAAAAAAAAGAAGGTGTGACAAAGTATCTAAATGTCGATAACAATGCATTTGGCAAATTGTTTATGAATCTTCTATTAAAGCTCTACAACGTAATTGAATTCTTAATCATGGTTAATATTCTCTCCTTAGCAACAATCAACAAATTAGAAGCATAAAAATTTTAGTCTTTGAACTCACAGATCATGAAACCAAAAGCTGGAAAATTAAAATTCTAAAACAAATATTCAATTAAGAAAAAAGTGAAGCAGATCCTGAGTAACAAATTATGGAGCTTTCATTACTAAGTCTGTCTACAAGGAACTCACCAGGAACAATCAAATGCATCAAGCTTCCAATCAAATGGAGGAAAAAAACTGGCTTAAATTGTGGCATATTGAAATTCTTCATAAAGTCTAGTTGTTCATGTGGAACTGTTGTAATTATATTCTTCCTCCTAATAGAAGAAACAACAATTCAAAAATCAGATCGATACCATGTGTCCTATGAGCCTAAAAAAAGATGAAACTAGCAATCACCTCCTTCTCTACTGCCAAGTTGTTGATGTTATCTGGCATGAGATATATGTTTCTCCAGCAGTCTCAGAAAGCTTGCATGCAACATCTGAAGGAATGAATGGTCTCCTAGTTTTATCATCTTACGTCTATCGAAGCTTAAAACAATGATCTGGCCTATCTTAATGCTTGCACACACTCTGGCACATTTGGAAAGCCAGATGTGAAAAGTTTTTTGATGGATCATCTCACCAGAATCATGCACATAATTAGGCATTTCATTTACTCTTTTGCTCCTGTTACCAGAGCCCTACTTTACATGTTAAAAACATAATTATGCAATAGAGTAAAACTCCAGAAAACTGGACAAAAATCAATATCGATGCCTTTGTTAAAACTGGAAATACTAATGTTGGTTTTGCTGTAATTATTCGTAATTCACAAAAAAATAATCATGGGGGCAATGCCCTTCTCAGTAGTATCCAAGGATATAACTAAAGTTATGGTTCTTATTCAAGCTACTCAATGGGTTAAGGAGTTAGACCTGGCTCAGGTAATAATTAAAGGTGATAACCAGTCTGTAGTTAATTTTTGCTATGAAGATGTCTCTAGTTTCAAGTGGGAGGATCAACATTTTCTTCTAAAATGCAAACCTATGCTTGCGAGTTCTACTTCATGAGTTATTTCTTTTCAAAGAAGGTGTTATAACCATGCAGCTTATAAGCTTACACAATTTGCTAGATGTGGTAGCAGGTTTCAGGTCTGATTGCCACATAGTATTTTCAGCCAGGCTTTATGGAAAAATAACCCGATATGTGTCTCTAATGGTCAGTTGTATGTCGTTAGTTTGCCTGTCTACTGGGTCGTTATTGCTACCGCAGTTGTAACAACTCTCCATCTAAATGAAATCTCTTTCTGTTGCTCAATAAAATATATTTCGTCGATCGAAATTCCCTTAATGTTGTATAATTATTCAATTTTGTGTGGTGATCAGGGCGAAAACTACCTACATATTGTGGACCAATAAATCTAACGGTTCATGGCATTCAAAAATGGACCAACCGCTTCCCATAAAGATTTACCATTCATAATCCGGAGACTTAGACTGTGTCAACCTCACCAGTCCATATGTGGGCTCATTTCTTTGGTCCATCTTTAGTTCGATCGCTTGTTTATTTTTATTTTGAACGAAAAACAGTTTTATTCATAAACTAGAAATTACATAAATGAAAAAGTTTTCTTGAAACATAATACATGTCCCAAAAAAACTATACGGGACTTCCTGAGTAACTTAACGAAAGCAGCTGCCCATTGAGAGTTTTATTAACATTCTTACTATGGGTCTAGCAAACAAAGTAAAGTCAATTGTATAGCAAACGAAGTAAGGAAACAAGGTCAGTGTATATACAACCTTGTTATACATACCTAGATTTTTTCATCGAAAAATCCACCGACAGAACCCCTGAAGCATGTCGGGAGAAATATAAAGGATGTTTTTCCCCCACCATAGGACCCGCGATGATTGTATAAGGGGTGCTTTTCACCCACCATATGACCCACAATGATCGTATCTGTCGGTGAGATCCACGGGTTCTCAATCACAGTGAATCTAGACTTATCCGTGTATAAATGGAGGATCTCCATTTCAGCATACCCAAACAAAAGTTGTTGGATGGCTAATTAACAATTGGTTATGTGAATTCTGCACCTCGGAGACTGTAGCCGAAGCAGGTATAAGGGCGATATATGGTTTTTTTCACATTTTCAAGACTAATAATGAATACATAGAATAAATGCCAGTAACCTGGGAAATCACTAATTTTTTTTTTTTTTTTTGTTGATCGACACTAAAAAATATATTGAACGTGGGAAATGCAAAGTGTAAACAATCTATTCTTCCACGTGTTTATTGGTTGTTGAGTTCTTCTAAAGAGATGGAAAAGAAAGAAAGCACTACAAATACCGTTTGGGTCTTCAAAAAGAATTATATTTTTTTAAAGAAATCATTTTTCGTCTCGAAAAAGGTGTATTACTGTTTCCATATTTTTCTTAAACATTAACATACATGATTTATTCTCATTTCCGCAGCCACTAAATCTAAGCAATAACAGTTTCTATACTTAATCTCTCTTTATTAGATCACAAGTTTTAAGTAGTTTTCTCATTAATATAGCCTCTTTGAGCTGTACTCTCAAATTCCACCTTCTGATCACTCGATTAAACCCTAGGTAACAATTGATCCCGGATATTGTTGTTTTAATTTAGTGTATTTGGCGTAGAGTTTTTTCCATGGAGAGAAATTGCAGAGGCTTTAGTGTTTTTTGGCTAGGTTTTTTTTTGTATTTGGTAATCATTTTTTTTTGTATCAGCATATATGACGCATGTTAAGGTTGTTATTGTTAGTTATCTGTGGATGGATTATTCGTGTAACTAGATTTTGTTTGTTTGGGTGTAAATTCTACTGATATTTTGCTCTGACAAGATTTGATTATTGTTTTTTTCTTTTCGAAAATAATTAATCAGTGTTTGGAGTATAAAGCTTGAATATTAGTCAAGTAACAATTCTTATTAAATTGAACTTATTCAATTTTTGACCTTTTCTTGAATTGTTCTGTTAAACTTGGGATTTCATCAGTGTTTTTTTTGTTGTTGTATAAACTGAATTATAATTACAGCTTCATTCTGATTAAGATTTTCTCTTTGATTGATCTTTTTCATGAACACCGCTTTTTCATATGAATAGGTTGAAATTGTATTCTTTTTGATGTTGAAAACTTTGGAGTGTTGCAGACTGGAGTCGGCGAAGAAAAAAACAATTCATGGAGGGAGGTGTAGGTTCAGGTTTGGAATGCCAGAAGATTATGGATGGGAAGGAGATTAGTGGGGTTAAAGTTACTCCTGTTCATTCTTGTTGCTTAAAAGCTATGGCTACTCAGCCTGAACTTGGTTCCAAGTGCCATTCCACAGTTGTTTCTGGGTGGTTCTCAGAAAAAGTGTCATACTCTGGTCGTTATTCTCTGTTTCATACACTGATGCATATTTTTTTCTTTAAATTTTTGTATGATACTCTTTTTGCTAATCTGATCTAATTTGGACGTTATTTTTGTTATGGTTGCAGATGGAACTCGTAAGGTTTATTACAACAATCCCATGTGGCCTGGTACGATAAATCCTTTTTTTTTTTTTTTTTTTTTTTTGCGAGTCACTTAAGTTTGATTTGGTTCATAATTAGGAAGCTTATGCCAGTCACAATTTTTGTAAAGCTACTTTATTTGTTTGAGTACGCGATATTACTTTTACTTTCTAATGAGAATTTTTCTATATACTTGTATCAGTACTCTGTAAGAGGGGGTCCTCTTGTCACAATGAGTGCCAACACTGCAATTTTAGATATCCTTCTTAAATACTGTTTTTTTGGAATTTATCGTTGGTCATTTATTGAAGTGTAGTAAGAGAATATTGGCCAAAATCGAATTGACTTTTCCACCTCCTTGTATGTAATCGCATCATTTCCACTTCACAAGCACCTTTGGTTCAATCCACATTAGGAGATACAACAAATTCATTAGGGAAGATTCATACAATGAATTGTGTTTGGCAAGCCTTCTTCTTGAGAACTGTGTTTTGAAGGTTTCGATTTGGATATCCTAAAGGAAGGCAATCTTTTAGATGATGCATTCTCATATATCTTTATGCATCTCATCCCACATCTGGTTGACATTGTTCATTATCACATGCAAATAATATATATTCTGCAATTTTTTTATAGATTTGAGTCTAATTTTCATGGCTGATAATTTTTTTACCTTGATCATTTGCAGGGGAGGCACATTCAATGAAAGTTGAAAATGTTCTGTTCGAAGGGAAGTCAGAGTATCAAGAAATTTTGGTTTTCGAGGTTGATTCTTGCTTTTTAAAGTTCAGATTGGCTTCAGAGATTTCTGCTTTCTTTCTCTCCTTGTTGCAACTTACTCTTTCCTCTATTTTTGTTGGCAGTCAGCAACATATGGAAAAGTGCTTGTGCTAGACAACATTGTTCAATTGACTGACAAAGATGAATTTGCCTACCAGGAGATGATCGTTCACCTGCCCCTATGTTCACTCCCTTCCCCCAAAAGGGTAATTTTGCCTACACATCCTACTCTTCCTAATATTTGTGCCATTAATTAGCCATTCCCTCTACTCTCTATATTTGTATAGAAGCATAATTGGGCCCTTCGTAGTGCTGACTGTACCCGAGTATTCCTTTAACCAACACATGCATTTCTTGTCAAAGATATTTCTTTTAACCAACATGCATTTTTTGTCAAAGATATTTTTCTCTAGTATGTTCTCTATGTGTATTTATTGGACTCAATGATGTGCTTGTACCCAGTAGATTCACTTTGGCCCAAGGAATTCCGTTAAAACTAGCTTACACTTTTCTGTCAAAGAAATTGTTCTCTATATGTTCTCCTTGTTTAACTAAAAGCCTGATGTTTGACATGCTTTTCCTGCAATAATGGATGACAGGCTAGTCAAGTAAATGGGCTTCGTGAGGTAGGGAGCATGAAGAATATATTATAAGGAACCATTATAACGAAAAAGCTAACTCTAGTGATCATGAAGTAAAAGACAATACACAAAGTCCTTTCTGATTAACTTTGATTAATAGGTGAAGAAGGTTTTCAGACGCTATTATGTAAAGAAATATTTCGCAAACCCACTCCTAGTTCAATGTCTCTCATTGTTTTGCATTTATATATTTGGTGCCGGTTCTCATTTTAATTCTAGATTTCATCTTATGACTATATTGTTTTTAATTCTAGATTTAGTCTAATGTTCAGTGCATGATTGGAATTTTGAAGGCTGGATTTTTAGGAGATATTGTTTTTATTCTAGTATGTCTATGTGAAATTGCATCTGTGAAACGAACTGATATGCTAAACTTAAGGAATTAATGCATGCAGGTCCTGGTTGTAGGTGGTGGCGATGGTGGGGTCCTTAGGGAAATAGCTCGTCATAAGTCTGTAGAGGTCATTGATATCTGTGAGATAGATAAGATGGTCATAGATGTAAGCGCAGTAAGATGCGTAATATACCTTTATCACATGATTTCTATGTTGTTTCTCTTCATTTCCACCAAGTTAATTAATTAGCTAAACCATGGATGCCAGGTGTCAAAGAAGTACTTTCCAGAATTAGCTGTTGGATTTGAGGATCCCCGCGTACAACTCCATGTCGGAGATGGTATGCTAGCTTTTGTATTGTTTTTTGAAATTAAATAAGATTAATTCACCGTCACAGTTCTTTTTGCTGGCTACTAAACCTTTAAAACTGTTGGCAACTTAGTTGCAACACTAGTCGGCTACACAGAAACTCTGCAAAACTGTTGGCAACTTGATTGCAACACTAACTTATGATTAATTTTCCTTTGTAACTTTTTTCGAGTTAGTTTCAGTTTGTGATTGATTTTGCGCACTGCTACAGCTACTGAGTTTTTACGAAATGCGGGCGAAGGGATCTACGATGCAGTTATTGTGGATTCGTCAGACCCTGTTGGTAGGTGCTCTTTTATCTGTCCCCATATTTCCTTTAATCTTTATCATCTTTGTAGGTTTTTTTTAGTAGATGATGCAAACAATCTCAACCAATATATTTTGACATGGACAACTTGTAGAGCTAATTAATTACCAGCAAACCATTAATCTTACAAGTAAATATATTGTTTCCCTCTAGACTTTAGTTCGTTGGACCCATATCACGCATCTAAAACTGCCAAAGATATTCGCTTTTCTTATTGCTCTTTAGACCTTCAATGTTGACCAATATATAGATTGCATTTTTTTGCTGAATGCCACATTTGCTATTTCTTCCTTTCGATAAATTTTCATCTTTATATTCGTTTAAGTTGCGCAAGTGTAAATGAAGTGAAGAAATAATTGAAATACTCTTCTTGTTCCTATACTTCGTTGTTTCAGGTCCTGCTCAGGAACTTGTTGAAAAACCATTTTTTGTGATGATAGCAAGAGCGTTACGCCCAGGTGGTGTTCTTTGTAATATGGCTGAAAGCTTATGGCTTCATACACATCTTATTGAAGACATGATGACTATTTGCCGGGAAACATTCAAGGGTTCTGTCCGTTATGCTTGGGCATCAGTTCCTACATATCCAAGGTATTGGTCCATCTTATATCCAGTTTTATCATTTATGACTTTTATATGCATCTGGAGGTTCAACTTGGCGCGGCCGTTTAAGATTTCCCTATAATTCTATAGGCTATGTAGCAAATATCAACTTTAATATATGACTTATGAAGAGCCTTCCTATTGTAGTTTTTCTCTTAAGCTTGACATTTTTGTTAAACTACTTACAGTAATCTTCTAGAGATATGATTAATATCAATTAGTATTTTGTTTCACGCACAAATTGCTTACTACATGTATTAGGTTAAATACTAGCTTATGATGTTTGAAAAACAAAATATACGAGGAAATTAGAATAAGAATATAAGATAGAGGGGAATAGGAATCTTAACTTGAATTTTGTTGTTGAACTAATTGGTGTACTGTGCAATTTTAAACTTAAATGTGCTATTATCGAGCCTGATTCAGTACCCAAGTTTTATGATAGCTTTGGTAAATCACCCTCCTTAGCATGGTTGCATTTGTTCATAATTACAAGAGTATAATATATGCAGTATATACTAGTAGTATTTGATGATAGTTCTCCTTTTGGGTATGCAGTGGCGCTATCGGATTTCTCTTATGCACAACTGAGGGACCACCTGTTGATTTTTTGAATCCTGTAAATCCTATTGAGAAGCTGGAATTAGCCGTCAATTATGGAAGAGATCTTATGTTCTACAACTCAGAGGTACTCTATTTGATAATAAAACCCTTTATTTAATTAATACTTCAAACCGGGTGCAGACCATGGTGTTCCTACTTTTATTTTCACCAAATTTTTGCAAGACCTACTCATTAGTCGTCGCATTAGAAGTTTCACATATATTATTGCGTTGCTAGCATTTCAGTGTTTATTTGGATTGGGAGTAGTTTTTGCTCATAATGCATGGTTTATTTTTTCTCTTCTTTCTGTATTTTATTCATATTCGTGTAATTTGTAATATGTGCTTTGATTTCAATTTTGTTTAACTGTCGACCTTATGATTGACAGATGCATTCAGCAGCATTCGCCTTACCATCATTTTTGAAAAGGGAGGTTAGTGCTCTTAGGAATTTGTAAGTTAATGAATTATACAGCTGGTATTGAGAAATTGGGTTTTCTTCTTTGTTCAATGTAAGACACACGTTTGGGCAAGTTAGGTGATATTCTACGCGCCGTTTGAGCAAGTTAGGTGATATTTACGTGCAATTACTATATAAGGTGGTTTCTATAATTCATTCTCTTGCGTTGTAAGACATGAAATACGATTTAAACAACTGTTTTTTCTTTTGTGTTAATCTGGTTGATCAAATTCTGCTCGACTTACAGACAATTTAAACATTCCTATGCTTCCATGTTTCATATTTCTTTTTCTTCTCAATTCTCGTGTATAGCCTAGTGGGCCGCAGCCACCTGTGACTTGTGAGACAGATGGAACCCATCTTATACTCGGCGGTAGGGGTGAACAACAGATGGTTGGATGCGGGTACCACCTGCCTCGAATTCATTAAATGACAGGTTTTAGTACCGAGTGGGTTCGGGTGAATCGGCGAATTTCAAAAATTTCAAATATAGTAACAAAAACACTTGCTATTAAAAGTTAGATTAAAGAGTGGATGCAGGCTATGCTACTTGGTAGCCATTGAGTACTTAAAACATGATATCGAGCCTTTAATTAAAGAAATTTAAATCTAGCCCAAAAATATTAAAAGATGCTCATACCTTATTATATTGTTAAGCCCATAATTAAATAAAATTTAAATTTAAGCCCAGAAAATGATGTGCCCACCACCACCACTTCACCCACTACCACCAACTAGAATCACAACCACCACTGCCCACAACCACCCACCGCCGCCGCCGGCATGTATACTCAAAAGTTACTCATGCATATGGTATGTGTATCCAGAAATTACACATTCATATGACATTTAATGAGAAGTTACACATACATATGGATATGTAACTAACGACATGACAGACATGTGTACACAAAAGTTACACCTGCGTATCAAATGTGTATCCAGAAGTTATGCATCCATATGGCATGTGTAATGAGAAGTTACACATGTATATGGATGTGTACTCAACAGCTACATATCAACAAAAAAAAACATACAAAAAAAAGACATGTATTAATTTAATATTCATTTACAATAATTTCTCTGTTTATCAATTATAGTAATCGGTTGTTATTAAACATAATAAACGAGTTAAAACACTAGATATGTAAAACGAAATCTTATAAATAAGCCACGACATCATATAATAGAAATGTTCCTTAGCCTTCCTGTCTTCCTCGATTCCAGAATACTTGCATATCTGCAACAAAATAAACATCCACGAGATTAGGTTGGATGAACAAAAATAAAGAAACAAAATAAATTATCTTAGCATGTGTAATTAGGAGTTACACATGCATCAACTAGTGTAACTGGGAGTTACATATGCATCAACTAGTGTAACTGGGAGTTACACATGCATCTGTCGGGTGTAATTAACAGTTACACATACACCTGACTTGTATATGGGAGACGTAATTAATTTATACATACCAAAATATGACATGTGAACACACAGTTACACATGCATACGACATGTGTTCTCAGCACTTATACATCCATAAAGCCTGTGTAACTGGCATGCACAAATTTTTTGTTGTATGATTTGTTCATTTTATCATGTGTAACTAGAAGTTACAAATGCATTTGTCTAGTGTAATTCGGAGTTACACATGCACCCGACTTGTGTAATTCGGAGTTACACATGCACCCGACTTGTGTAATTAGGAGTTACACATGCATATTTGTGTATATCACAAGGTTTACTAGTAAACATCTAAATCGAATGAAACTAATAGATATTGTGCACCAAAGTACACAACAAAAATAGGTCTTGGATGGAGCTATAAATATTGGTTGATTACTATATCAAGCATGCAAGCTAAAAATACAACGGACATCAAGGTGGATGATTAAGACCAATTATCTGCATGATTCTAAGTCGAACATGCTACACAGGCCCAATAAGGACAAGAAAAAAATATTAGGTTACATGCCTAAGTGATTTGCACTACAACCAATATGAAGGTAGATCTTTAAGTCCAGGCTATTTCTGCTCAGAGAAACTCTATTTGGTCTCATCCTAGACCTAAAACTCGCATAGTTCCAGTTTCTCTTACTGCCAATCCAAATTCCATAGTTCAGACTACTTTGCAATTCAAGTCCAGCTTACCTGCAAAGAGTAAACAACTTGCATGGCAACAAAAAGATGCTAATGAGGTACTCAAAAGTTGAAGCACTTAACTATGTTATAAAGCACTTAGCTACGTTATAAGACTTAGTCATTCTAAACTAGAGGTAGTAACCCAAATGCAAAAACTAAACATGGATGAAAATAATTAGGCAATACCTGCTGAAATGGGGAGTGACAAAAGCTAATTAATTTCGAATTATTCATGAGCAGTTTCATTATAAGCTTTCAACATATAATCATATTACTTAGAGTTCACCTGCCAAGCAGGCAGTCGATTAACCTCAAACATTCTTGAATGAGATAAGTATTTGAGTTTAATCCACTGCTCACCAGGAAAAATGAACACGAAGTTCATTTCTAACACGTCCCAAAATATAATCTAGTTCTAAGGGATTTTCTTCTAAGCTTGAAGTGATGTTACGATTTTTAAAACAATTCAAATAAAACCCATACCATAGTGGCTCCAGCAATAATCAACTTAAAGAAATCATAAAAAATAGGACTAGAAAAAATAAATGTGTAATTTGAAGGTACACATGCATGATGACATGTGTAATCAGAAGGTGCACATGCGTCTCAAGTGAATAACCAACAAGAATTAAGTGTAAAGGAGATAGCCAACAAGAATTATGGTTTTTGTATTCATCATTTTATCTATTCCTTGTAGACATGCCAAACTCAAATACAATTATCTTCATTAAGATTATTTAACTTACTAAAGTACATACATCAAGTCAACGTACAAAGATAAAACTAAGAAGGCCAACATCCTGCACAACAAAGTAAAAGTTAGCATCTTCTTCGACATGAACAAAAGCTATAGTTTAGAAGAATTAACAGATTCATCATAAAATCGTACCTACAAAAAAAAAACGTAAATGAAACGAATTCAGAATCTCGTACCTATAATGAGCTTCTTCTTGATCAAATCTTTGCATCTTTTTTATAGCAGCAACACCTAATAGCTCAGGGTATCTTCCATATCTACTTGTTGGATCTAATTCACCCAACGATTCTCTTTATCATCTGGAAACCTTTTCACCACAAAAACATTTAAAGATCTTCTCAATGTTCTCATGAAACAATCTACAAAAAATCAATCATTTTTTTATTGAATATAAAGATAAAGATAAATCAAACAGTCACCACTCATGAAATCAAATCCATAAACAAGCATCACAATAAATCGAACCATATCTTATCTTCAATCTTCTCTTCACTCGTGAAATCTTATTAGTATATATTAACACTTAAATATTGTGTGACATATGCATTTGATGTCAGGGACCTGTCTGACGCGAATACGTGACCATTTTAGGAGCGTTATACTACAACCTTTAAAAACAGGATACAAATCATAATGATAAAAAGTTATAAATAGAATGTATTTGCTTATGCAATACGATAACTAAGAATTAAAATTCACTACTCATAAACATCTCAAAATAAACCAGTTCGCAGACCGACCAAATCAGTTCTTGTACGCGAGTTAATCAGAGAATAATTCATCAAATCTTATTATTGATAAGTTCCAAGTTAGTATACCGAGTAAATCAATTCGTGAACATAAACTAACTTAACGACTCAATTGCAATATGTTGAACTATAAAATGCTCTCGACCTATTATGCGATAAGCTCTATATTGCTTGAATTTAGTATTCAAATTTTACCAAGTAAGTAATTTCTTCTATGTGTCAATTTGACCCGTATTATCATTGTGTCAATTTTGATCCGTATCAGGTGCCTGAGCTGCAAATACGAAAGAGCAATAGTCATCGAATGGGTTAGTAAGGTTACATTATTGTTTAAATACCGCTCAAAAACCTCTTTAAATATACCCTTATTCAACTTAAAAAATACCCCCACAATTAAAAAGTGGAAGCAGTTAGCACAAGTTGTTTTCTGAATTGGACGCAACTTTATACAAGTTGCTTCTGAAAATGGTTGAAAGTGGAAGCAGCTGTCTCAAGTGGACTCCAAAAATTGTTATTTTTTACCCTATGAGATATTTGTGCAAAGTCAACTAAAATGAAGAATATTTATAAGTAATAATATCAACAACCCCACGGGTCATACCCTAGTATTAACATGGATACGAAAATTGAGTTTCCATCGAATTTGGATCGACTATAATGAGGAATAGGAATAGGCGTGTTCCACTCGCTAACCAAGCCAAGGGATATCACCAGATATGGGCAAAAGCATAAAATCTAGCAGCTATTGCCAAGCCATAACCCCGTGCTTGGCCAAACAGAGAGAGTCTATCTTTCTATAATTATCTTAAAAAATCTTTTACTTTTTATTCCTAATATATCCCCCCCTTTAATTATATTAGTAGTGAAGGGAATTTGAGCTGGATCTAACAAACCCCGTTTTGAACTCTTCTCATCAAATCTTTCTTTCCTTTTCTCTGTCATTCTGACAAGATTCCCCATAATCATTTTATAACTATAATTCTTTCTTCTTCTTTTTTTGCCAATAAAAAATTCTCTTCCAAGAAGATGCTGATGAGATCTGCTACTGAAAAAGATATATCAATGAATATTCATATTGAATATGTTAATGGATCTACTTCTTAAAACCAGGATCATACGCAAATCAGGTGCGCTTTTTATTTTCTTTTTATTTTTTTTCTTCATTTTGTACATTCTTTAAATTTAAATTTTAATTGTTATGTGCAGTTTTGTTATTTTGAAACCAGAAGAAGGTGTTTAGATGTTATGCAAAGCTAGTTTACGGAATTTAATAATTCGAGCTGGTTATATAGAGAATTTTGGTAAACAAGGGACTATACATTTCAAGGATTTTGGAAAAGGATTGGATGAAAAGTTTGGAACTTCTTCTTATCAAGTGAATCGAAAATTTAGATCTTTTGTGAATATGATGGTGGATAATAGTAATTCTACGCAACCGGGATCCACTGTTAAGGTATTGCCTAGAAAAGAAAATGTTACTGAAGGTGGTTATGCCACTGGTGGATGGAAAAGGTATAACAATTTGTTTTATTTTTTTTTCTTCATGGTGATTTCATCAAATAGATTTTTCTTGGTGTATCAATGACTCATTAACATACCTGAATACACTTAGTTAACATGCAAAGTTAGACCAGTTTTACGTTTTGCAAATAATTGGGCACAGGTTGAACTCATTTTTGAGATGCAATGCTGGAACAATTACAGTAGTTCTTGTATTTTGGATTTTTATTAGAATATTATAAATGCAGGATGTTCAGAGTTGGATGTTAATCTGGCAATAGGCACAATTTTGATAATTGAGTCCGCAATGACAAGAGAACTGCCTATGATGGATTGTAACTAAAGTGGTTCATCTTTGCTACCGCTTAGGCGTTAATATTAGCCTGAATAAGTATTAGCTCGAATTTTAGGGACACTAAAGATGGAAGGTTGAGCTGTGGGTATTCGAGGTTTAAGGGGTAAGAGAGCAAGCTTGGAACATGGTGAAACATTAGCTTGAGAGTCCATTTTGTTTTGTAGCAGGTTTAAATTAAATTGTTATGATTACATCTGCATCTGATTGTATGTGATAAATTTTGATGGTAAGGGTGTATTATGTGTGCCCGAGACATCTATTCTATTCATGCTATGAGCCGTGGGGTGAAGTTGATACAATTTTTCATATCGAAGCCTTTGTTAACTTTATGAGTTGAAATTTTGTTTGGTGGACAGTGAAGATGGAAGGCTGAGCTGTGGCTATTCGAGTTTTAGGGGAAAGAGGGCAAGCATGGAAGACTGCTTTGACGTTAAGATGTCCACTATTGATGGAAAACCAGTCTGTCTTTTTGGAATATTTGATGGTTAGATCACAATCCATCTTTGATATCGATACTAATTGATAAATATGGTAGTGTTAGTAAATGAATTTTTGGGGTATTCGGACCTCTGTTGGGTTCGGGTAACCATCATTTTCTGGTGTCAGTTAGGAGATCGTGTAGACCAGCCTTGCATGAACATAACTGTCTACTTTATAAGAGACCAAATCCTTTCCTTGTCCTTATTTTTTTGCCACTGTGAAAAGACATGTGATAAGCAGTCCACAGATTTATGTATCTCGAGGTTGGATCAGTAATGGTCTACCTAGAGGTTCCACATGGGTCTTAGAGCTAGGCGTTATGGGATCTCAAGCTTTGCATGTCATGAAGCTGTCCAAGTATCCCAGTGATAGGTCCACGACCATATAAAATTTACTCAGCTTGTATTTTAGTAGTTTTCGGTTCAAATTTTTAGTGTTTATTATTATACTTATTATACTACGTCATGACAGGTCATGGTGGTTCACGTGCCTCAGAGTTTTTAAGGGAACACTTATTCGAGAACATTGTGAAGCACCCCCAGTTTATGAAGGACACCAAACTGGCAATAAGTATGTTGCATTTTTTAGCGTGATAAAATGTCTGCAATGCCTGCTATCAAAATTTTAAATACCTCTATAGTTTGTGATGAAGTTGGTACGTGATTTATGATAAACTGGACCGGACAAGGCTGGTTGCTAGCCGTTAAAAGTTTAACATTTGTGCCACTTAGTTCTGTAAAGCATGAAATAATTGAGGAAGAAAGGGTGATAGAGAAGAAGAAGAAGAAACATAGGTGTTCTTTTCTTCAATTATAGTTGGTGCCTTCCGATCAAAATATAACTCATGCATAGTTATAATTATATACAGTTAACTTAGTGGATGCCATGTCCATGCTTCCTAGTTTTTTCTTTGGACATGTCTAAGAACCTATAACAATACCCGTACCAATACTCGTACAGTATCGTTGTGACACAATTGTTCTGTTTTGCTCATATAGAGTGTGTGTCCTGCACCAGGCTTTCTTGTTATCAAAATTCATTTGTTTGCATTTTTGCTAAACATTTGTGCAAACTGCAGGTGAAACGTATCAAAGAACTGATATGGATTTCTTGGATTCTGAAAGCAATACGTATCGGGACGATGGTTCAACTGCCTCAGCAGCAGTTTTAGTCGGTACTCGTCTGTATGTAGCAAACGTCGGAGACTCCCGAGCAGTAATATCAAAGGCTGGCAAAGGTAGCGTTGTTGTTTTATCTTTCCAGTTTGTCCGTGCTTTCTGAGTGACTACTATTTAGTCTTGAATAGTTTGTCAATTGAAAATAACACTGTTTGGATAGGTTCACATGCGTAGAGTCGCAGACCACTGCAGTCACAACCAAGAGACTCGGTGAATGCATGACCATTCCATTGTTTTAGGTTTCCCACACTACTATCCATTCCCTCCTCATTCTTCATGGCGATGGCAACTTTCTACGAATAGTACTTCATTTGTGGATTGCTAGTATCTAGCAGCACCTATTTTTACATTTTAATTCAAATTTATGATTCAGAGTAACCTGTGCATGCATTCTTATGCACAACCTTGATTTGATGTGAAAGATTATATGTTGCCTTTTAGCTATGACTGGACCAAACAGAGAGAGAACACAACTTTTTGTACCAGTGTACCACAGGGTATGGTTGTGTTTTTTTGTTTTTGTTTTTTTAAAAAAAAATGAATGCCGCAGTTCTATCTCACACCTGCATACATATTCATTTCTCTAAAGGGCGCCTTCAAAAATAATTTTCTTTCTAACTTACGTTACCATAAAATATTCTCCCTTTATGTGGTATTCCAAACTTGTGGGGTTTTTGCTCTTTCCTTAATGGTTTCTACGCCAACTCTGAAACAGTTTGTGGTTGCTGCAATCAGCCAAAGTATTAATAAAGAACTGATGTTTTTTTGAAACTGAAACTCTACATATCTCGTGCGTTCACAGCCGTAGCTCTTTCAGAAGATCATAAGCCAAATCGAAGTGATGAGCGGAAGAGAATTGAGAACGCTGGAGGAGTGGTTATGTGGGCAGGCAAGTGTAGTAGTACATTGACACAATTATGTAGTTATTCTGTTTGAAAGGTTCCTTTAGTTTTCTCATAAGAATAAATGATTACAAACCCTCTTAGGTATCTCAAGCTAATAGATTTGTTTTCGGATCTTCAACTGCGGTAGTTCAGGTACTTGGAGGGTAGGAGGCGTGTTGGCAATGTCCCGTGCTTTCGGCAATCGTTTACTTAAGCAGTTTGTTGTGGCGGAGCCTGAGATCCAGGTATGTGGAGGCCTCAAGCCTATCCAGTTCGTAACCATTTGGTGTCAATTATGCTTGATTTAGAAATTAAAGTTGTATGAAAACCTTAGTGTTGTCTTGCAAGCAAGGATATCCCAGGTACTAAGTAAGCTCATTTACTGCAATGAGTTATTCGCAAAACTTGCCCTTTCTTAGTGTGTAACATGGCCTTTATATCTTATTCATTATGTGCATCACGTAAACTCGGGAGTTGGATTTCTGTACATTAATAGCAGCCGAGCTATACTAAGGGTCCTTAATTTACATGATTTGGTAGAAGAGTGCTTGTATAAATACTACTTGGAGTAGATTTCTCGGTAGCAAGTGGCACAGTAGTTCACACTCTATATTTTGTTATCAGGAGCAAGAGATCGATGATGAATTTGAACTCCTTGTGCTGGCTAGTGACGGACTTTGGGATGTGGTACCAAATGAGGTTAGCTACTACTTTGCTGTTTTTTCTTTTTAATGTTTTCTTGTTGTTAGGTCACTCTAATTGCGTCCTATCCCTATTATCCCAAATACAAGGATCCCAATTTATACATCCACTCAAAAGTTGCGTGGACTTATGATCGTCGTTCAGAAAACAAAAAGTGGAGGTAAAGGCCAACTAGCATTGCTATGAAAAAAATCTTGAAAGTCTAACAGTCTTTTTTGGCCACCTCTAGTTTGGTTGAAGCAAACTACCCTAAAACATATATATGTATAGGAGATGAAAGCAAGTAGAACTGATATATTTACTCTTGAGATAACCGAAAGTTCTTGTTATACATGTTAGGATGCTGTTTCTCTAGCAAAAACAGAAGAAGAACCTGAGGCTGCAGCTCTAAAGTTGGCGGAGACTGCTTTTTCTCGTGGTAGTGCCGACAACATCACTTGCATTGTGGTTAAGTTCCACCACAGGCAAGCGAAAACTGATTCAGCACAAGGTTAGAAGGAAAGTTGATATTTTTCCATGTTGGTAATTTACTATAGAAAATCGGTGTGCATAGTTGCCCAAGCGCAGTATTAGCAAGTGGAAGCGGGTGATCTGTTCATAAGGTTTTTGTTTCCTACCTTCTTTCCCATGCCTCTTTCTCTACCTCTCTTCTCTCTCAACTGTGGGGCTGTTCGTTTGGCTGACTGGTTTGTCTATATGTTATGCATTTGTTCCATCTTACTTGGGTGTTGCGAAATTCAAACTAAATATTTATGGATGTTATTTGCGATAACATTGTGAGATAAAAAATAGCAATGAAAGTGACTCGGAATTACTTGACACAACACTGACAGCTCTCTTGTACTTGCACCAAGATAATTGCAAACCTGATTGTTTTTCATTAGAAGCATGAGATCATCGTGTCAGCAGGGGCTTGTTTATTAAGGAATCAAATTAGTCTCTCTAATGTGTTATGTAGAAACTCTCCCATTTGAGAATGTCTCTAGGCCTCTAGGGTGATCAATCGAGTGTTTTTAATGTTATGTAGGAAATCTCTCCCATTGTAGTTCTACAAGTTTATCCAACTCGTGCTAAGAGACTGAAGAATCTTTTCCATAAGCTCATCTCTACTTACCCTGGCTGTCCATCACTGAGATGCAACATCCTACAATATCACCTAAACCGCATGACTCGTCAGACCCTCCATACTGTGACAAACAGAGGGAAGGAGCCGAGGCTTGTATGGGATTAATAAGTAAAGCTTTTTGATAAGGTAAAGCGTATGGAAAAACACAGGGTGATCCATTATGTACGCACACACCATAAACCATACCGGAAAGAAGGATAAAAACTCACTCTTTGGTACGAATGTCACCTGCAGCACCTCCTATCACACATTTCCCTTACTAGTTGCCACTTGATACTAACTAAAGCTACTGACCATGAACAGCATTTTAGAAGTGTTTATAAAGCTCAGCAAAGCTTTTGGTCAACTGCTAACTATGGAGAATCAAGTATCGTTTTGGGTGTTTATATTCATGATAACCTCATTAAGATATCACGAGTATGTTTGGTACCTGTAAATGGTAAATACCTTGGTTCTCTTTGTAACACTTCTAGGTTGAGGTTAAAATTGCAGGTTTATGGTAAATACCTGTAAATGGTGCAACTTTGTATGAAGCTGTAATGTTACAGCACTGCTCGGTCGAACTCGTAAGTTCTGTTATCTCAAGCTTGTTGTCAATGTTAGATGTACAAAACTATATCTTAATTTATAGTCTACTAAAGTCAAGTTTCGGACTAGGCGTATGATAGTTATCAGACATCATGGAATAACCCTCGAAGATTGAAGACTGAAGAACAAACGAAAATATTTGCGAGAAAAGACGTATATGAAGACTTAACCATCCTATTTACTCACGACATTTACCATCCTATTTTATGAGACTATGTCGTATGATTTTGGTAGATTTAATACTGCAAAGAAAATTTTTCGAGTATGTTTTAAGGTTAACAGGATTTCAGTGGGCGGTGACGAATGCTTATAGTCCATGCGACTATAATTACAGAACTGAGTTCTGGAATGATATGGCTGAAGTGAGAGGCTGGTGGAACGACCCTTTGTGCATAGCCGGTGATATGAATGCTGTAAGGTTTAGTGTAGAGAGGAATCGAGGCGATGTGGATAGTCGAAATAATGCTTTGCTTAACAATTTCATTTTGGAGCAAGAGTTGATTGACCAGCCTTTGGTTGGAGGATCTTTCACATGGTCGAATAATCATTCTAACCCTCTTTTATGTAGGTTAGATAGGTTTCTTTTCAGTTACGAATTTGAGGAAGCTTTTCCCAACGCTCTTCAAATAGTATTGACGAGAACAATTTCGGATCACAATCCTATATTAGTGATTACAGAACTTTCAATGCCTTCCAAGCCATATTTCAAGTTAGATAGGGTGTGGGTGGAGCATAAGGATTTTGTGAGGAATGTGCAGCAGTGGTGGGAAGCTATGTCGTTTCATGGGAAGTTATGTCGTTTCTTGAAACTTAAGAATTTAAAGCACATGATTAAACCATGGAGAATTCAGGAATTTGGATCCATTGCTAGAGATAAGAAGGCTCTTACAGGAAGAATTCACGAGTTGAACATTCAAGAGGAAGACGGGGCGCTACATCAATACCAATTGGAAGAGAGAACTCAATGCAAGTTACAGTTGCGGAATATAGAAGCTATGGAGGCACGTAAATGGCAGTTGCGGGCGAAGCAAAATGATTTTAGGTGGGGTGACTCTAACACTAAATATTTTCATAGTATTGCTAGCGCAAGGAGGAAGCGAAACACAATAGCCAAGCTTCAGGTAGGAGGGGTCGATTGTTTTGATCAAGGCATTATATAGGAAGAAGTTCGAATTTTTTATATCAACTTGTTTTCCCAACAGAATGAGTTGAATTCGGGCATGGAAAATCATTTTTTCCCTAAGATCAAAGAGGAGGACAAACTTTGGCTTGAAAGGGAGTTCTCGGAGGAGGAAGTTTAGGGAGTAGTTAAAAGGATGGGATGTAATAAGGCGCCTGGTCCAGATGGTTTCACAGCTGAATTTTTCAAGAGTTGTTGGAGTGTTGTGAAAGATGATCTTATGAACCTGATCAAGGATTTCCACAAATACGGTTCTATTGATTGGAGGTTTAATTGCTTTTTCATTACTTTAATTCCGAAGAAAGAAGATTCTTGTACTCCTAAAGACTTTAGACCACTAAGTCTTATTGGTAGTGTGTACAAAATTCTGTCTAAACTGCTTGCAGTCAGATTGAAGAAAGTGATGCCCGATATCATTTCGGATTTCCAAGGAGCTTTCATTCATGACAAGCAAATTCTCGATGGAGTTCTCATTGCGAATGAATGTGTGGACAGTAGGTTGAAATCTAAGAAGCCTGGGATCCTTTGCAAAATTGATATGGAGAAAGCGTTTGACAATGTCAATTGGCAATCTCTATTTACAATCTTAAAAAAGCATGATTTTGGCGACAAATGGATTTCTTGGATTAATTGGTGTGTAACTTCTTCAAATCTGTATGTCCTTGTGAATGGTAGTTCGACGGAGAAATTCAAACGGAGTAAGGGGTTACGACAAGGAGATTCATTGTCTCCTTATTTATTCTTATTGGTGGTGGAGGTTCTTTCGAAGCTTAGCAATGATGCAGTGGCGAGAGGACAACTGTCGGGTTTTCAAGTAGTGGAACACGGAACAGTTATTTCACACCTTCAATTTGCGGATGATACGCTGATTTTCATTGATGCGAATGTGGAAGAAGTTAGGAGACTACTAATAATTTTGGCGGTTTTCGAAACGGTTACTGGTTTGAAGTTAAACTTGGAGAAATCTACTATGATTAGTGTGGGTGTAGATAATGTTATTGATGTCCTTTCCAGAGAGCTTGGTTGCAAGTTAGAGAAGCTTCCTTTTACTTACCTCGGTATGCCCATAGGGGCACATTGGCGTAGTACTTCAGTCTTGGAGCACGTTTTGGCAAGAATGGAGCAAAAGTTGGCAACTTGGAAGAAGAGGAAGTTAAATAGAGCAGGTAGACTCATTCTTATTAAGAGTTGTCTTGCTAGTTTACCAATTTATTACTTGTCTCTCTTTCACTTACCGGTTAGTGTGGAGAAAAGAATGGTTAGAATCATGCGTAAATTCTTATGGGGAGCAGTTGAAGGACGAAGAAAGTTAGTTTGGGTATCTTGGACTAAGATTTGTTTGCCTAAGGATAATGGGGGGTTAGGTGTGAGAAAATTAAGGACAATCAATCGGGCGTTGTTGGTTAAGTGGATATGGAGGTATTCGAAAAGCAAAAATACCCTATGGAAGAAGATAGTGCAAGAGAAGTTTAAGCATAATAGTAATCTACTAATACCGGATGTTGATTCTACTCCCCAATGCAGAAGTTTATGGAAGAACGTGGTGAATATGGATCTGACGGTTCAAACATGGCTCGGTTTACAGTTAATGACGGGAATGGAATCATATTTTGGAAGGATAAATGGATTGAGGGCGGATGTTTGAAAGACATTTTTCCGGAGGTGTTTAAGGTCGTGAGAGACAAAGATGCCACTGTAGCAGAGATGATTAGAGGAAATGGTTGGCATTGTATTTTTAAGAGAGCTTTAAATGCTAATGAGCAGCTCAAATGTGATATTCTTAGGCGTGATGTTCGAATCTCAAATCTGGTGGACAGTGGAGACGAGATGTCTATTATGGAGAATTTTAGTACGGCACAATTCTATGTGACTCTAGCCGGCCAGTTTGAGATGTGTAGTTTCGCGAAGCATCTTTGGAATAACAATATTCCACATAAGGTCAGTTTTATTATTTGGGCTTCTTTTCATAATTCTCTTCCAACTAGGGACATGTTAAGGCATAAAGGAGTGGAGATAGAAAGTGATTTGTGTGTTTTCTGTAACTCTGAAAGAGAAACAACGGATCATATGTTCTTGCATTGTCCTTATTCTTTCGAGATATGAAACTATTTCATTAAAGCTTTTCGTATTTCGTGGCCAATGCCGAGGTCACTTCTTGATTTGTTTGAAGCTTGGACTACAAATGTTTTGAGAGGTAGAGGTAAATCAGTCTGGGGGATTATCCACTATGCAATTTGTTGGAGACTGTGGAAGGAAAGGAATGGGAGAGTTTTTGGAGCCAGAAAGAAGGAGGCGAATGAGATTATTGATCTTATCAAACAACTTGTTGTTGTGTGGTCTTGTGATTCCGATACTTTTAAGTTTGTCTCTCCTAGTCTCATCTGGAGCAATTGGGAGACATTTATGATTGTGTAATTCCCTTTGCTTTGTGTAAAGGTTTTTTTCTTTTTTCTTTTTTCTTTTTAATATAATCTTTTTCTTCGAAAAAAATATTATTTAAAGAGAATTTTCAGAGGCAAACAGGACAGGTACACATACCCGGTACGTGTACGTTGTTGGTCTGAGTTCGAGAATGAAAGGGACATACGATACCCAGTATGCGTACCCCTGGGATATGCGTTCGCGAGCTGGCCAAGGTATGCATACTTGGTATGTATACCTACCCAGTTCTGATTTGAGCAGAAGCTCACGAACTATTTTACAAATACGTTCGGCTTTGCTATAACTCTCATAAACACTTCTAAGACGACTTATTTCACGAGCTTTTGAATCATGGTTTAAGTCTTGAGTGTTATTGAACAAGACTTATGCTTGTAAGTTCAATAGGCATAATTGCCAACATGAATCATCATTGTGCAGGGTTTCAGAATTCTTAACCATAATGCATATTCTTCTGCTGTAATTTTAAGGCGGACTTTTGTGCTTACATGGATTCCTAATAAGAATTTCATCTAAACTGAGAAAGTGTTTGCTTGAATTGCAAGTAACCTAGGTTGAATTCAAAGCTACCTGGAGCCTTGAAAATATATAAATAGAGACTCTTGCAACAGGATGTCTTAATACCTGGAACTCTTGTGTCCTATTTGCTAAGCTAGTGTCGTCCTATATAACCTAGGTTCTTCGTGAATTGTATTTTAGGTTACGAACTTCATTTGGGGATTCGTGAAACCCGGCCAAACTATTTTTTACCTGATAGTTCTTGTATCCGGATATTGTTCTTATTAAATTTTGAGGTTTTTGTAATATCAGATCTAGAACGACATAGACATAAATCACAAAGTTCTCTTTGCCTCATTTTCTTTATTCCTAAAGATAGATATCTAAACTCTTCTTCGATTTGTTTGGATTGTTTTTGAAAGGTGGTAAGAATCCAGGATTCCCAGCTAACTGAGTGTCAGTTATCGGATTTGTGAGGTTTGCTGGAGCAATAACATGATTAGCTAAGGTCCAACAGGCTATAAGAAGTCTTCCACGGGAGCTGGCTTCAGCTGGCTAAGGCGATATTAGGGCGTAGCAATGAGCTATGGACTTGGCCTAGATCTGTCCGAGTCGTTCGAGTGTGGCAGACTAGGCCACAATGTTTGGTCGTAGCTTGCCAAGTTGTGATTGGTCATGCCATGGATTTGGCAAATTGCTTTGGGATGATTCCAATTATGCCATTACTCAATTATTATCTCAGCTTGAGCGTTATGAGCCTCAACTGTTATATTATGGCCTTAGCTATAGCTAGCTATGACCGGCCAGGAAAGCGACGCATAATGATTGCGCGTTATAGTGTTGCAGGCCAAGTCAGTGTCCGACAATGATTGCGCGATACTGCATAGATTGTCAAGTGCTGAGATAGAAAAACCCTGTAGGGCTAGTGATGCGCAAAGGTAGCGCTACACTGTAAAGACATTTGTATATGTAATGAAGCTTATTGGCCGACACAATGAGGCTTCATTGAGGGAAAGGAAAGGCAAATCCAAAGTGACAAGATGCAACATGCGATGTTGGCATTAAGGCATATCCATGGAATTGAGTTGGCCCAAACTCAAGGATGATGCAAGAAGGTAGAATAGGCCAAGAGTTGGTCTATGGAATTAGTTCAAGGAAGGGCCAAAGCTTGAAAAGTGCAAACAAGCTGGCAAGGAAAAAGTGGCATTGTTATTGTCAAGCAAATTGGCTAAGTGAAGCATATGACGCATGAATAACCAGAATGAGCTCAAGGTGTTGGCCTTGATAATTGAAGCACAAGGATTGTCTATGCATTAACTTAGAGCAATAAGTTTGCAGGGCCAAGATGGTTGAGTAGTGAATCAAGGCTAAATTCAATAAAGCGCAACAGTTGAGCAATACGGCTCAAGTGACGGTTAGGAGTTGGTTACGGGCTTCACAAGCATGCCAATGACGCGAGACAAAGTAGAACGGTTATAATTTTTTTTTATAAGCGTGAGAGAGTGTTCATAACTTATAGAGAACATGTGTTGAACGATGGCGCCAGTTTAGAGAGGAACTGGCCAGTTAGCACAGTTATAGGCGGTTATGGAACTGCTTTATGAGACAGATGGCTGTCCCATGCGTGTGCAACAGTTGTGCACGATTTTTGGCCAGTAAAGCGGCTGTATAAATAGTCTTAAGGCATGGGAAATTCGGCAGTCTTACATAGGAGATTGTGAGACTCAAATGAAGAGAGTTTTTGTAAGACTAAGGCTTGGTTCAAGAGGAACCAGTCTGTGTAAGTCCCTTAAGTGGACAAGTTTTGTATTTCTTCCCTTTGATGCAATAAAATGAGATGATTGTGTCATGTTCTAAGTGTTCTTGGTTGGCTAATTGTTGTTGATAATGTATGGCATTGTTTGAGTGCATGATGGGGTGCATTTGAGAACTTAGGAGAAGTGAAAGAAGGCTAAAGACTTTCGCTGTAGAACTGAAGAGTTGGCTATTTGCATTGGTGCAAACTTATAAGGCTGAAGTGCAGGTGGGTGAAGCTTGATTCACAGAACCACTGTACTGCCGAGTTACACTTTCGCAAAAGTTTGCTTGGAGCATTTGCAGGTGTGATAGTTCATGTATCAGAGCTGTGTTTGGTATGTTTGATAATTGTCGGTGTTTTTGGAAGGTTCCAGAAAGTTCTGGAACATACTAGAAATCCTTTGCGTAGAGAAACACAAGGTTTCCTAGTTGGTTACGGTTTCTTTTCCAAGGAGACTAATACTTGGGAATCAAGTTTGTGACTCCTATATAAGGAGCTCTAGACTATGTGTTTAGACATGGAATTATCAATGGAAAATCAGTAGAAAATTATAGAATACACAATGTAGTTCTCTAAGGTTCTAGGGATTCCATCCCACCTCTTGGGGTGGAGTTTTAGGGAAAGAGAGGGACCATTCTCGGGTGTTGTAAGATACACCGTTGGTGTTGAAAGAGTACATCGTTATGGTTTTGGGGAGATGTGGAAGACATCGTTTAGTGAAGATAAGATCGCCTTGTTCATTGATGATGGAAGATCATCGTTGGTATTGGAAGAGACATCGTTTAGAAGAAGATCATCTCGGTTATATGAGATAAGTATTATCTCATTTTGGTTAGACATTATTCTATGATTTATGGAGCATTTTGTTCAAGAGAGTTATTTTAGGGTTTATGATCAACACAACGTTGGATCGTAGTTTGTTGATTAATTCATCAATCGTTAAGTGTGTAATTCTCTATTTAGTGGTTCCATAATAATGAAGAAGTCGTAACCGTTTTGGTGGATGTAGGCATATTGCCGAACCACGTTAAGTCTTGTGTGCTTTACTTATTGCTTTTAATATGTGTTTGCATCGTCTATCTTTCATTCTATGTTTATCCAAAGATTTAGTGTCTTGTGGGTTATTCTATTTAGATTTCCCTAACAAGTGATGCGGTTAGTATGGTTATCTCCCACAACAAGTGGTGCGGTGAGCGTGGAGAGGATCGAAGTTAGAAGTGGGGATGTTCGGTTTTCTGCGGGTAGCGGAATTTGTGGTTTCAAAGGATTTGATGTTTTCAAGTATTCAAGTACGAAGGATTTGAAGTTTTCAAATATTTGAAGATGCATAGGTTGATGTTATCAAGCATTCGGATTTTAAGGGTTTGATGTTATCAATTTTGGTAATGAAGCAAGTTAAAGGGTTTTGGAAGAATGGGATACTTTGATATTCCACATTCGTTTTTGGTAGTGCTCTACATCGAAGAATTTAATATTATACTTCTTGAAGCGTATAACCCTATGCATTCCGCATAGCTCCACTTAAGTATTTGTGTACCCATATTTTGGTTAGTTGATTGTGTTTTTTACTTCGTTTAGTATGAGGATCTTGTGGACTATTTTGGAAGACCAAGTTGTTTTTGTTTGGGTGTGTTTGCTTCGCAAATCACGTTTTGAGAAAGTTAGAGTGTTGTGGTTGAGATACAAGTTTCGGTTTGTATGTTGGTTGAAGTAAAGGCGACAATTTTTAGTGTGTCAAATTCTTATCATTATTTCGGTACGAAGGGTGCAAGTTTGATATCGGTTTTCATCAGTTTGATCATGTTGCTAATTTTTTGACCTAAGAAGTCGAAGGATGTTAAGAGGAAGTTAGACTCGAAGATGTTGTGGATTCAATTGCATAAGGCAGTGAAGATTTGGTGAGATCTTTTTGAAGATTTTGTTTTGGGAATTGTTAACCGTTATCAAGGATCAACATGTTTCAGTTTCGAAGAGTTTAATTTCGTTTGGAGTACTTGTTGCGCGTTGGTTACAAGTAAGTTGAAGTGTGATGATCGTTTGATGAGACGTGGTATGTTTTGGAATTCGTATACGGGGTTTTCAGTCGTGGTGGAGCTATGGTTTCCTATTATTTAATGAGAAACAATTTTGTTAACACAAGTTATGGAATATGCATCTTAGGCATATGATTGAAGAGAGGGTTATTTAGTTGTGTTTCTGTGAACGTTGTAGGGCGTGAACCTTTGGAGAGTGACGTGGCTACAGGTTTGGGTATCATTATGTTTCGTATACATGATACGTTTAGTGACATCCATTTGGGTGTTTAGGACATCTTTCTTACTGTTTATGAGAGAGATGCTAAGTAGATTGTGACCTTTGTTTCGATGACGTTTTGGCGGAGGATTTTGGCAGTGTATCAGGGATCATCTAAGTGGTTTGAAGTGCAAGACCGTTTCGAAAAACAGATTGGTCTTTTAGTGTTGATACGTTCCAATTTGGAGGTGAAAGCCCGTTTGAGGAACAAGGTATCGTTTGGGCACTTTATAAGTTTAGGTACAATTCTACTGTTTGGTGTAGAAAGCGATTTTATCGCATACTACTTGGAGAAAGCATAGTGCATGTTGTTCAAGTTTCTTGGACAAGTTTGGGGCTAATTTTTCGGTATGCTATCTCATGAACCTTTTATCATCTACTGCTATTTGGTTAAGTACTTATGGATAGTGATCAAGTTTTGGTTGCCAAGTTTATTTCTCGCAAGAGGAAATAGTTTTAGTGTTAGTGTTGAAGAAGGTGTCCTTTCTTTAGTATTCCAGAAATTATGTTTGAAATTCTTGATCAGTTTGGAATTCTTGGTGAAGAGAGTTATGTTATAGCAGTGATGGTATTTTGAGAAGTTTTGGTTTGGATGGAGCAGTGTGTTCCTTTGCTCATCTACTACAAATATTGAGATTGCGGTTTCAATAATTACAAAGGCGGTAGAAGATGGGATCAAAGATTTCTTTTGAGAAATCTATTCAGCAACAATTTAGTTTTATCATCATTTGCTTCTCAGCTTAGCATGAGAAGTTAGCATTATTGTCTTGGATGGTTACTTAAGAAATTAGTACGATTGCTTAAGAGTAAGAAGACAATGGGTGATCACAACAAAGTTTTGGATAGTTCCATGGGAGCTGGTGGAGTTGCCTAAGGTTAAGAAGACGTCTGGGTGTGTGGGTCTTTATGTTTTTGAAGGAGGATTGCCAGATCTTGCTTGGAACAATTACGTACTGGTACACATTTTTGGGGTAAGTTTGACTAAAGGATATGCACAAGACAGAGTGTGATTGTTATGAAGTTTTTCCTCCGTGATTAATCACATCTCTATCCGAGTCCTTTCAGTTTTTAGGGTGGAGGTTTGACTTAGTCGACGAAGTCGAAACTACATTCTTGCCTGGAGATTTGGTGGAGGACATTAATTTGTCACGACCCGTTTGGTTTGAGGTTGCTGGTTTAGTTTGGAAGTTTGGTATGTCAGCTTTTGGAGCCTCTATTTTGTTTGTTAACTAATATAGTGATTTTGTGAAGCTTGACATGTTTGGTAACTTATTGTCTCGTTACTCGTTTCGGGGATATGCTCATGGAAAAGAGCAATTCGGTTTGGAGTTTTGAGATGAAGGAGTTTTGTTCCGTTAAGAAGACGCTTATGCAGAAGTTTGGATGAGATTTGTTGACTTTGGTCATTTGGGGGTTGAGTTGATATTTGATCCAGTTTGCTCGTCGTTGAGGTGTTGAGGCGATTGTCGTGGTTTGAAGATTGGCTCAGATTAGTGAAATCTTTACCGAGGTGGAGATTTGTTGAAATATCGACAAGGTGGAGATTGTTAGATAATTGTCGGTGTTTTTGGAAGGTTCCGGAAAGTTTTGGAACATACTATAAATCCTTTTGCGTAGAGAAACACAAGGATTCCTAGTTTAAGTTGATTTCCATATTTAGATAGGTTACCTAAATAACATTAGGTTTCCTAATTGGTTACGATTTCCTTTTCCAAGGAGACTAATACTTGGGAATCAAGTTTGTGACTCATATATAAGGAGGTATAGACTATGTGTTTAGACATGGAATTCTCAATGAAAAATTAGTAAAGAATTAGAGAATACACAATGTAGTTCTCTAAGGTTTCTAGGGATTCCATCCCATCTCTTGGGTGGAGTTTTAGGGAAAGAGAGGGACCATTCTCGGGTGTTGTAAGATACACCGTTGGTGTTGAAAAAGTACATCGTTATGGTTTTTGGGAGATGTGGAAGACATCATTTAGTGAAGAGAATATCGACTTGTTCATTGATGGTGGAAGATCATCGTTGGTGTTGGAAGAGACATCGTTTAGAAGGAGATCATCTCGGTTATATGAGATAAGTATTATCTCGTTTTGGTTAGATATTATTCTGTGATTTATGGAGCATTTTGTTCAAGAGAGTTATTTTAGGGTTTATGATCAATACAATGTTGGATCGTAGTTTGTTGATTAATTCATCAATCGTTAAGTGTGTAATTCTCTATTTAGTGGTTTCATAATAATGAAGAAGTCGTAACCATTTTGGTGGATGTAGGCATATTTCCGAACCACGTTAAGTCTTGTGTGCTTTACTTATTGCTTCTAATATGTGTTTGCATCGTATATATTTCTTTCTACGTCGATCCAAAGATTTAGTGTCTTGTGGGTTAATTCTATTTGGATTTCCCTAACAAGTGGTGCGGTTAGTTTGGATATCTCCCACAACATGGTACACAGTTCAAGTGTATTTGTTGGATAATACGCTGGTACTTCTTTCTCTCTTAAGCTATTTTTCTTTGAGCAAGTAAGTGGTGCATTGTATTCAGAGAAATTGCATTAGAAATGGGTTCTAATGGCGCTGTGATCGACGAAGAACTACCGGGTACGTTTGATCAATTAGAGGAGTATGATGATCTTGGAAATTTGACCATAGACATGGGTTGTAATGTCCTAGATATTTCTCTTGTTTCTTATGAAAATGGCAGGCTAGATTTACTCGAAAGAAGAACATTATATTGGTTTAATGAATTTGACGAAAGGGTAGGCGCAGTCGAGGATAAGATGTCTGATACAACCTTGTTGAATTGAGAAACCAATACTGAAGTGACTGAATTGAAGGGGCAATTCAGTGACATGAAGACCATACTACCAAGCCATGTGAAGCAAATGTCCGAGGAGATGGCAAGTCTTCGCAAGTTAATCATTGATGGCATGTTTGCAGGGGAAAACGTGAATGGAGAAAGCTCTAATCGAGTCTCCGAGCCAAGAATTTATGCTGGTTCCAGAAATGCTAGAGAAATTGAGAATTTCTTGTATGACGTTGGGGCATACTTTGAGGCGAATGGAACTGGGGAAGAACAAAAGGTAACTCTCGCAGGCAATTACCTAAGTGGTTCTGCAAAGGTTGGGTGGAGAACTATGTGAAAAGACGAGGGTACCCAAATACACCACAATCTTTTATTTATCCACCTATAAGTCCTCTACCGAAAGTGATTGTCTATAGACTGAGTCGAGACAATACAACAAATCGGTTCACACTTCGTGTGATTGTCTATGGATACAAGATCGAGACAATACAACAACAAGATAACTTGTGTAATTGACTATGGATACAAGATCGAGACAATACAACAACGAAGTATGATATTTGATAATAGGTTCGGACTTAACCAAACTCTATAGGATCACTATTAAGTATGTACGAAGTTAACGTTTGTGTAATTTACTTTAAATTATAATAACAACAATTATAATTGCGGAAAGGTAAAGTAAAGGACACATCAAGATTTTGTTAACGAGGAAACCGCAAATGCAGTAAAACCCCGGGACCTAGTCAAGAATACAATACTCTCAGAATTAAGCCGCTATACAAAATCTAAACTAACTTCGTATAGTTGAGACCAAGAAACTTCCCCTAGTTCACTTAGTTTCCTCGGTATCCCTGCGCTTCTGTCTTCGATGAGTGCATGTACTGGAATAATTCCTTTGGATCATATTCCAAACACTAAAGGAACAACAAATCTATTTGGTAACAACTATATTGATTCTTTAAGATAAGATATCTCAAGTCATATGCAAAGGCTCTTCTGTTTAAGCTAATAAACTCCTTTGGCTGGTTAGATCAATCCAATCTCTATTACCGAAGTAATAAGATTCGGATTTGTTAACAATCCGATTCTAGTTGGATCCCAGCCGATCAAGGTTTGTGTAACACAAAGATATGAGAAACCAATAAGAAATCTTCTTCGTCTTCAAATCTTCTTTAATCTTCAATTAAAACCTGCACAACACTTCTTGAATCTCTTGTGATCAATCACGCACAGAACGGAGTCTGTTAACAGTGGATTATCACAAGATGTCTTTATATCTGCAAACAGTTCTAAAGATGCCGTCGATACTTCGATCTAGTTTGAGTGAATCTTATATCAGAAGAGAAGATTCTCAAGAATAAACAAACTAGGTGCAATCAAAGTTTCAACAACCGTTAGTCAATCAAATTAATCGAAAACTAATAACACTGCAATTATCTAATTTCCCACCAACGGTACTCGTAGAGCTTTTTGATCCCACGGAAGTCTTTAAACGAGAGGTCGTAAGAGATTTCTCCTAATTAGGGTACTTTCCTCTCCGATTAGACGGCTCCACCAGAAACAACAAAAAGATGAAGTTTTCCTGGCTCTTAGGATAGTTTGCTAGAAATGAAAACTTATGTATTTATAAACCAAGGATGTCTGGACACAAAGGAATTTCCAAAACCGAAAATATTCTCAAGATATTCAATAAATGCCCATTCGGTTTTCATAATTCCAGTAAATGCTTTGTCCAATATTTCCCGAAATCTCTCAATAGAAAATATCCAATTAGTAAATGCACATTACTAATTTTTATTCTATAGAGATATGCATTTAATTGCTGGTAATTAAAGCATATAAAACAAATAACCTTAATTAAAAGATTCTTAATTATTTCGGAACAGGATCTCCTTGAGTACTAAGGAATATCTTCGAACAATAAAAGATAAGAGTTACTGTACGTGTTCAAAGAATGTTGACATCCCTTCTTTGTAAATCCTCTTTCATATTTACAATCTCGGAATCGATTATACCATGCTTCCAAAGAAGTTTAGAATTGGTTCATCTGTATTCCAAGACAACTATGTTATTGATCAAATATCAAATCACGTCCATGGGTTCAATCGGTTCTACGAATCACTTGGATCGGTTAAACCCTAATATGGAAGCACTTGTGATCGGTCACACAAGTTACCAGGACCGGTTACATCAGTTACCAGGATCGGTTACATCAATTACCAGGACCGGTTACCATATACACATGGTATTGCTTGTGATCGGTCACACCAGTCTCTACGATCGGTTACACCAATTACCAGGATCGGTTACACCAATTACTAGGACCGGTTACACCAATTACAAGGATCGATTGAACAACTCTGTGATCGGTCACACTAATTGAAAATATTGATCATACTATCTCAGGTGATTACTTAGGATCGGTTACTCTAATTAATCAAAACTAGTTATACCAAATCATAAGTCAGGCATTGTGATTAGTTGTACCAAGATACATAACAAGTTATGATCGGTTCTACTAACTCCCACATATTGGTAATCCAAAGATATGCAATGAATAACAATACCAATAAGCCTAGCGATTTCCCTTTCGATTCATAAAACAAGTTCATGAATGTAATTCCTTTAAACAAATGTAAGCATTGTTTCCTAGGATGAACTCTTCACCTTTACACATTCACATAATCATAACAGCATTCATATGATTATGTCGATGTCATATCTACGAAGTTCAAAAGATAAGCGTTATACTTCGTAGTCTAATTCCCTAATACTATGATCATATGATCATGTCTCACTACTAGAGTAATATATCCATACACAGCTTCGCAGTTATGTTATCAATATAGCACGACTTGAAAGATACGTTAGGAATGAAACAGTTCAAGTCAATATTACTAACCTAAAGAGGAAGGATGATGTCGTCGTTGTAGCTCGTTACTTCTTCACATTCTTCAGGTCTTCGAGTAATACTTGTATGTCTCAACATTCCTAGACTTTCTAGTCTAACCTAAACGAAGTTGTCTCTAGTACATAATCAAGCGACTCTTAGATGAGTTTTGACTCACTAATATATGACAACCAAACTTGACATACCAACGCCTTGTGGGTTCAACCGAGCTATGCTCTAACAATCTCCCCATTTGTCAATTTTAGTGACAAAACTCTTAATACATATGGATAAACAATTACAAGAATTCATTATACATACGCTTGATTCCAAGTTTCAATAGCACAATAACCTGCATATATTCAATCAATAAAAGCCGCTATTGACATCTAAATAACAAAGCTTATACCCCCCCTAAAGGTAAGATAGGTAAATATTCAATCCGAACATCTTTGTTATTCCCCTTTTGTAGTACAGAATGACTACACAACAATATGATATGTTTCCCCCCCTTAGTCAATGCTTTACTCTTTCGTTAGATATAACGTTTAAGCACAATTATCCTTTCCTTAGTGATTGCAAATCACTTGTTTACTGCATATATTTCTCCCCCTTTTTTTCCATAAAATGACAAAGGTTCGAGCAAATACAGGTCAAGCTGAAAGGATTTTACAAATCCAAAAGACTTGTAAACAACCTATAAGCGTTAAGCACGAAGGTTTTACATACCACTTTAGATAACCAACATTAAAACCGAATCTGCAAGTAATTTAGTTTTAATATGTTATCAAGGAAAACTGTTAGAGCATAGCTCGGTTGAACCCACCAAGCGTTGGTATGTCAAGTTTGGTTGTCATATTTTAGTGAATCAAAACTCATCTAAGAGTCGCTTGATTATGTACTATAGACAACTTCGTATAGGTTAGACTAGAAAATCTAGGAATATGAGACATACAAGTATTACTCGAAGACCTGAAGAACATGAAGAAGTAACGAGCTACAACGATGACATCATCCTTCCTCTTGAGGTTAGTAATATTGACTTGAACTGTTTCATTCCTAACGTATCTTTCAAGTCGTGCTATATTGAAAACATAACTGCGAAGCTGTGAATGAATATTTTACTCCAGTAGTGAGACATGATCATATGATCATAGTATTAAGGAATTAGACTATGAAGTATAACGCTTATCTTTTGAACTTCGTAGATATGACATCGACATAATATTATGAATACTATTGTGATTATGTGAATGGGTAAAGGTGAAGATTTCATCTTAGGAAACAATGTTTTATATTTGTTTAAAGGAAGTACATTCATGAACTTGTTTTATGAATCGAAAGGGAAATCGCTAGGCTTATTGGTATTGTTATTCATTGCATATCTTTGGATTACCAATATGTGTGAGATGGTAGAACCGATCATAACATGTTATGTATCTTGGTATAACTAATCACAATGCCTGACTTATGATTTGGTATGACTAGTTTTAATTAATTAGTGTAACCGATCCTAAGTAATCACCTGAGATGGTATGATCGATTTTTGTAATTGGTGTGACCGATCCTAGTAATTGGTGTGACCGATCACAAAAGAGTTGTGTAATCGATTCTTGTAATTGGTGTAACCGGTCCTAGTAATTGGTGTAACCGATCCTGGTAATTGGTGTAACCGATCCAAGTGACTTGTGTAACCGATCACAAGCAATACCATGAGTATATGGTAA